>VZTT01055208.1:26680-49895 GCA_013400855.1 Buphagus erythrorhynchus
GCTCATGTGGTTTGGGCTGTGCCAGCACTGGGTCTAACTTTTATTTAGTCTTATATCCCTGATTTTTGAGGCTGAGGAGCCACTACCATAAAATGCTGAAAGTCAACATTTACACTGACAGTGGTTTTTCCCCAGGTCATTTAATTCAATTCTGGGTGATGGCTGACAATGCTGCAGGTTGGGTAAGGCTCCTGGCCAGTTGTGCCTTCCTCTTTTGGTGGCAAAATAAAATGATTCGGCTGGGTGCAGTCAGGGGGTGTCCTGGAGGTGTGGGTTTGCCAAGTACTAAGAAGAGAATAGTTAATAAAGGGTGTATGAGGGCCAGACTGATACTGATATGAAGGTATGAAGAGATGCAGAAAATAAAACTATTACTTGGTGTGTGTACGTATCCTGAGGCAGCTAAGTGCCTGTATTCGCATCTCACTGAATTTTCTGTTAGTGTTAGTCAATGCAGGTCAATGTCTTCCTTGCTTGAGTTAGCAGTGGGACTATTTCTGTAGCTTTCTGACTGCTTCTGAAGTGGCAGCAACAGAAATCTTCTAGTGATGTGCTGTGTGTTGCATGGCTTTGGGCTGATTGTAATATCCCTGTTAGGACAGTAGTTAATCACCTTGGTAGTTGAGAGAGTCCAGTTGGTCTGAAGTAGGTGCTTCTATCAAAGGAAGGCAGGAACAGCACCTGCTAACCCACAGTTACTGTAGCATTTTGGTTAAAAAGAAATTTGTTACATTGCTATGTGGTCAATCTCTATGAGGTTGTGAATTTTATTACTCATCAATAAAACAGCTACATGTCTTCCAGTGATACACTTTATTGTGCCAAGCAAATGCCATGGTTGGTTCCTTCCTTCTCTCCTTCCTTCAAGAGGGGATATTGTGTTTTGTGGCTGAGCATTTTATTGTGACGGATACAGAAACGGGCACTCAACCTGCACTACTTGGTGCTGGTAAAGGCAGGAGCAAAGTTTTGTCCTAGGAGTGAAAGTGGTGATATCTGTGAGAGGCTTTTTTCCAGGGAGAATCTTGCCTCNCCTTCACCACAGGCAGCTGCACTGCACCAAGGGGCAGAGCTGTGGTGGACTTTAGGTGACCTTCTTAAGCAGCTTGGATTGAGGCACTTGGAAGGCAGAGATAACGACCTAAGAGAAAGCATGCTTACACTGTGATGCTTGGGGCCTGTTATTGGAAGGTTTTGTGAAACATTTCCTATGCCAGCCCACTACAGCAGTATCCAGAGTCCTTCATGTTTGGTATAGGAAGGTATTTTTTGAAATGCTTTCTTTTGAAAAGTTATCTTTGTAAATACTTCGTTGGCTNGTAAATACTTGGTTGGCTTGCAAGCCTTTGTTTTCTTGTTTCTTTATCGAACACCCCCCAAAAAATGTTTTTGAAATCAGGACTATTCTTTATTTTTCTTGTTGTTTTTGTGGGGATTTTTTTGGGGGGGAGGGGATTGCAAATGTGTGTGTTTGGTTGGTTGGTTTGTTTTTATTTTTTTAATCCTATCCCTCATTTTCTACCAACCCTTTCCACCAAAGCCTGTGGCTCCCTCATGCTTCCCAGTTCTCAATTCTACCCTGACTGACTTTGAGTTGGTTGAGAAAACATATTTCATTCTTCTTGCATTCCTGTTCTGTTGCAGATTTTGACTTGAACTACTTTTGGCATTGGAGCAAGTTTACAGACTACGTGCAGTGCGTCCTGACCTTCACTGGTGTGACTGGTTACATCACTTACCTGTGGCTGGACTCCTCCCTGTTTGTGGAAACGCTGGGCTTCCTTGCTGTGTTCACTGAGGCCATGCTGGGCGTCCCCCAGCTGTACCGCAACTACCAGAACAGATCGACAGAAGGAATGANCTTGTTTCTTTATCGAACACCCCCCAAAAAATGTTTTTGAAATCAGGACTATTCTTTATTTTTCTTGTTGTTTTTGTGGGGATTTTTTTGGGGGGGAGGGNAGGTATGGCGCTTGTCCTGCATCAAACACGTCTGTGTGCCTTTGTGTGGGTTGTCTCTGCAGTGTGGCAATGCTTTTCCAGGAAAGGCAATGTCATCTCTACAGTTTTTACTTGAAAACACAGCAGCAATCAGAGCAGACTTTCTGTCAGGAGGAGCCGGTGCAGCACTGCTGAAGGCAGTGAGAATTCCATGACACCTATGAAGTCTGACCCATTATCCAAGTCCAGCTGGAGAGTGCCAAGCTGAAACATGTTCTAGTGAAATAAACATGTGAAACTGCTGCTGTTGCCATTAGCAACATGTTGCAGTTCTACTCAAGCTGTACTACACTGGTACTTAGAAATGATCTAAAGAAATCTTACGTATCAAAAGTAGTAAAGAGGATGAAAATTCTTTGAGCATGCAGCCTTTAACTATCAGTGTAACTCATATAATTAGCTTTTTCTCACATATCTGCTCATCACTTCTTCATAATCCATTACTACATTTGTAGCAAATGACGTGTATTTATTTTTGTGTCAAAGCTTGAAACTGACATTTATGAAAGTTCCAATGTGACTTTTACAGTCATGACTGTAAAAATGTGGGACAGAAAACTTTAATCTTGTGCCCACTCTTGAGTCATTAAATCAGATTTTCTTTTCACACTGTTTATTGGATAACTCAGATGGTAACACTAAGTTTACAAAGGCAACTTGTGAAGCTTTTTGAGAGTGGAAACCTTCACTGTGGTGCATCAGTGCACTGATCTGTAGAAGCAATACAGCAGCAAATTCAGTTCACAGAGTGCTGTGATCATTTGGGACTCTGTCTTCTCTTATTATGACTTCTCTGAACTCCTTTAAAAATTTGCTGGGATAATTTTTACTTTGGTCAAAACAATCATGCCACCCCCAAACCAAAGCAATTCTGTCCTCTGTTCACACTGTTCCCTTTACTTGTTTGGATTGAGCATGCTTATACTAGCTACTCTGAGATCTTTGGTAACTTAAAATGTTGAAATGTTCAGAAATTTGCTTTGATGCTTCAGCCATTTTCTGATTGGGAGCCTCTTTGGTACAGAATGAGTCAGGATTTGCTTCCAAAATATTAGGGTATTTTTCATGCACCCACTATCTTGGAAAATTCTGCACCTGTGATATCCAGAAGGCAACTTATCTACTAGACCTTTTTTATGTTCTGGTTTGACTTTTCTATTTTTCATCTGTGAATCATAATGCCATATTAATGATGGCCATTGGTAGTGTTTTGCTTTTCTTTAACTCCTTCCTGGGGACCTGAGTTTCAGTTTTCCTATTTCTTGTATGTGCTATTAGGAAAAGGATTTAAAAAATCCTTTGTTCTTTGTAAACTGCTACGCATAGAATTGCAGAATTCTCATCCAAGACTGCTTGGCAAAAGAGTGCTGTGCTTAGTCAAGAGCAAATAGCATAAAAACTCATGTTTCCTTGCCATGGAACAGAACCAGGTCAAGCATAGCCACGCTCCTAATCACTTGTGCCTGCGGTTCCAGAATGTATTCCCTTCTCTGGCTCCACTCTGGAAGCAGTGCTTTGTGTGGCGTTGGACATTGATGGGTCTGGGCACTGATGAGGTAATGCACAACTTTGTGCTGCTGTACTGCGGTGGGAGGATATTTATGCACATGTTGGTGCACTTTCTTTTTTTCAGGTTAAATTTTGGTTTTATATATGTTGCAGGTACCACGCACACTTTGTAGTACCATGCAATCCTAAATTGACTGGATGTTCTCTAAGCATTACTGGGCTTTTCCTCCTGTGAGAGTGAGTGACTTCCACCAGTGTGTATTGCCTTCTGCTGAAGGAGCTGTTGGAAGTATTTCCTCTGAACTTTCCTTCCTGTGCCCACTTCTCTAAGAGCATATGAAGAAGAGAGACCCCAATCATGGAAACACTGAAGGGAGCATGTAACAGTGCAGCCAGCCCACTTGCATGGGTATTTACCAGGTGAGGGCTGGCTGATGCCCAGGTTAGCTGATTCCCACTGCTCTGTGCAGTTGTTTACAGCTCAGGGCAGAAATAGCGGTGTGGATGTGTGGATGGTTACACTGTTGGAAGCAATTGCACTGGAGATCTGGGCCAAAATGGCTGGCTGCCAGCCATGCTCTTAGCAAGCCTCAGTGGCAAAGAAAAAGAGATTAGTTTCTAGTGTCTCTAACTTTAAGCTTAATGGAGAAAGCAATGAGTATTAAGCTGTTCTATATAGTCACCTTTTGGTCAATCATCACATCCTGGTTGGAGGTGATAACTTCTTAAACCACAGTAATTCTGTCACCCAGTGCAGGAGTGCAGTATGTGTCCCTGATAAAGATCACAGCCTTTACTACTGCCAGAGAAGTGGTTATTCACAGGTCCTCATGGCTTGGCTGAGAAAAGCTGTAACATGCATCTGTCTCTGAACTGGGATAGAGCAGCTGATACATTAATTCTATTTAGCAAATAAGTCCTTTCATAAAAGTTAACTGCTGAAAAAGAAATGGAGAATAAGGTCTCAGTATGTGGCCCCATCTGATCAGAGTATCCTGTCAGACTCCTCTGATACTCTCGTTTCTGAAAAAAGGCCACACTACCCACAAGCCTTCCCCCCAGTAACACCTGTTTAAGTGACAAGCTGAGGACATCTCGTACTTGAGGTAGCAATCATTTCCCAATAAACAAACTTGGAGACCAGGGGCCATGAGAGAGCTAAATGGGAGAGGTGGCTGCAGTGGCAGCCAGGATACCCTTTAGAAGTGTGTTGTGGAAAGGGTCCTATCACCTCACTCCTATATTTCTATTTGCTACTGCCTGAAAGTCCCCTACTGAAAATGTCCTCTGTGTCTGAGGTAAATGTCCAGAGAGCATCTGCAGCTTAAACAGTTATGTTTATTGTAATAGAGCATGGCTGGAGTGAAGGAATCACAGTTATGGGCTTTGTAGTGCTCCTGAGAATGAGTCTGATGGTTCTTTGATATCTCTGTTCTGCTGGATAGAGCTCCTCACATCTTATTTTTAAGTTTTCATTGTTCTCTTCCTTTCTAATTTTGCTTCTTTTTGTAAGATTATTACTACTAAGTCCTGCAGCTTCCTCCTCTGTTCTGACAGAACAGAGAACAAAGGAGAAGTTGGAAAAAAATGGAAACAATAAATGTAGAAAGGAGATGCATGCTGAGTAACAGATTTTGTGGAGTGAAGATAGTGTAGTATGTCCTTGTGGGCTGATGATTGACGGGTGGAAATTTTCCTATGATTAAGTAAACAACTAAGCTAGTCAAAGCAAAGAAATTTTTGTCATATTCTCATTGACAATTCACTTGATTACTTTTGGAATGTGTACTTTATGGAAACTTGGAGCTCTCTTTAAGTGTTTAAGTACTTCTGAATGGTTGCAAACCTAAATAATACAGTAGTAGTTATATAAATTATGGTACTAAACTTGACAGAAGTGCTTTGTAATGAATTGTGTTAATACCTATCAAAGAAATATTCACTTAATTTCCATTCTTTTCAAGAACTAAACTAGTTCTGTCAGGTCACCTAGTAAAAGAGTAATTTAATTGCTTTAATTATTGGGGTGGATTAGAATTATAAATTATTATGTTAGGAAAAGGACAAAAGCTGCTTCAAAGTTAAAGAGCTTTAGAGTAGTTGAGAAAAAAAAGGCACTGTGACATTAAAAGATGTGCTCATCACTTCTAAATTTTCTTTATATCATGTGGTAAAATATTTCAACATCTTTCAATATTTGACATCCATTTGACACCTCCCCTCTATCACCTTTTAGGATTCTGAGCTGCTGAATGCTACAATTGGGATCTGATGCTCCTTATATTATTAAGTGCTTTTGTTTTGTGACAAAAACCATACAGGCAGAAACTTACTCTGTCATTTGTCTTTGCATTCCCACTCCTTCTAGGATAGTTGCCTCCCAGTCACTTTCTAATAAACTGCATTTGTGAGGAAAGGTGGTGTTCAGCAGGAGGCAGTGGAAAGGGCAGGAAGGTTGGCTCTGGGTCTGGCAGCAGCACTGCTGCACACAGAGGTCAGTGCATTGGGAGAATCACATCCTTGTGTGGACAACAGCTTTTGTGGAGTTCCTGTAGGGGATCAGTGGGTGCAGGTGTGGGGAGAGCCTCTGAGGGGAGGCACTGCTGTTAGTATGCTCTCCTCATAATCCCATCTAACCTCCCTCCACCAGAGGAGGAGGATGGAGGGTGTTCCTCTGTACGATCTGTGACCAAGTTGTAGGTGTGTGGTCCTACCCATGTTAATCTTGGGACTGCACGAGAGTTGATTTGCTCCAGGACAGTGTTGCATTCCTGTCTGCTGCCCTGCTCTGGAAAAAAATAACTGCCCTTCATTGAAAGCTTTTAGCAAAGGCTTCTCAAAATCTCCTGGCAGTAACCCTTTCTGACTGCCAGCTGCTGTTCAAACCCCATGGAGAAGCAGTTTCTTTTCAGTCAGAGCTACTGCATGGCACAATCTTCCCAGGTCCAAGAAAGAGGTCTGGCAGTAGGACAGAGCTGGGCTGCATATCTTCAAATCTCAGAAGCCACAGTCCATTGGATACCCAAATGTGCCCATCAGTTGTTAGATTGGAAACATGTGGGTTCAACAAAGCAAAGTCTTTCTGCAGCAGTAGTTGAGGTCCTGATATGCAGTGTTGTCTCTTCCCTGGCTGCACCCTGTGCACACGATGGCCTTGCTGTGCCTGGCTCAGGGCTGCATGTGCAGCTGCACGGTCCGAAGGACAAAACCAGGGAAAATCTGTGTCGTCCCTCTGCAAGCAGTTTCCCAGGTCTGTCTTCTTGCTCATGGACAGCTTTCACTGTGCTTGGAAGGAACCTCCTTTCTACACGACTTTGTTGTGTTTGGCTGACATTGGGTTGGGGGTGCAGAATTTCACTGTCTGGAGACAGCCAACACAATCAGTGACTCTGCTTATGTGTTGATAGGAGACTGTCTTGAGAAATCTAGTCTGAAAAGGCTGAATGAGAATAATCTCAGGATTTCATTCAATTGGGTTATTATGCTGTGAAAGAAAAATGTTAATTTAGTCCCTCCTGTGGCAGTGTTGGGTCAGTCACAATGATTATCCTGTTTTAAAGAGAACAAATCACTGAAGGAGAAACAATTGGCATTTATTGTCTCAGAAGCTGCTGGAGTCAAGAGCTGCAAATTATAAGAAGCTCTTTCATTCAGAAATGTTTTATAAGGTGTGCTGCAGCTGTGAGCTAGTTATGAGTAAGTGTTTATCTGAAATGTATCCAGTGAAATGAGTGTGGTATAAAGAGGTATGAATGGAATAATGTCTATTAAATTATTCTAATATGTATATATGTTTAATATATTATTTACTTTTCTCCTCTATAGATAATATTAAAAATACTAGAAGAAAGTATTTCTTAGAGAAATAAATGTTATTATTGGTTGCTTTTATTGAATACTGCTCTATAGCTTTTTTCTTTATGAGACATGCAGCTCGTTATATCATTCAGGAGAAACTTTTGGCTTCGGAGAACAGTGTTTGTCCCAGAGACAAATCCTGGGTTTATTCAAACACTGTAAATATTAATGAAAGCTGCTATGTCTTTTCTGCCTGTATTGTATTAACCAGTTACTGTGATGAGCAAATGTAGAAGGCTTTATTCAGGACTGGCTAACCAAAGTCTGGGCATCTCCTTGAGAGTTTAGACTTAAGGAGATTGAGTAAGTGCTCTAAAAATGCTGCTCCTGTGGTTTCTTGGGATTTTTTAGCCTGAGGGAAGTTTTTATTTGTGAATAAGTGAAAGAGCTTCAGTGAGTTACTTCCTTTATGCTGTTTAAAAGAGAACAAAACCCTGTGCTAGAAGGAGGTAGCAAGACTTGTGGATGTTTCTGCTCAGGCACCAACTATGTATTAGCTTCTTCAGAATAACTTTAGTTTCATTAAAAAGGGAGGCAATTCACATCTGTTATGGCAACTTCATTCCATATCTGTGCTTTTTTGGGGAGAGTCAGTAAAGGAGTAAGAGAAATTAACTGAGAAAGAACTTAAAAAGTGCCAGAAAGTAGGGAAGTTAAAAGAGAATGATGCAGGCAATGGCTGTATTGAATGTTATGGTTTTTTTCTCTTCAGCTCCTGTTTCTCACTGTCAGAAATTGCATGGATGAGAGCAAAATCAAAGAAATAGGCTTAGGGATAATGGATGCCTATGTGAAAGATTTCCTTTCCTGAGCATGCCACGTACACAAAGCAGACATTGACCAGTACAGTGGAGACCTGAGTTAGGAGTAAATTGTGTCCAGTCCAGAACTAACACCAAGAAAGATGCTGAATAGAGAGAGAAATGTTTCCCACAGGCTTTGGCATTAGACCTTCCAGGTGCTGATTAAACAGTATCTTCTGTTACTCTTAAAATAGCACCTGCTTTATATTTTATTGTTATATTTATATATAACAGACAAAACAAAGAACATGGAAGAGGGGTATGGGAGTTGAGGGCCATTTAATTCAAACAAACAAACAAAAACCCCCCAGTATAGTTTAGTGGATTCAAATCATCTGACCCAACTAAGAAGCAGGTTTTCATTGCATAAAGCATCGTGCAGACAACCATAGGGACTAAGTTATGAAAGAGAAGGTAGTTCTCAAGGGACTAGCTAGGACCCAAAAGTTAAATCTGGGACCCTGGCAAATAGAGAAATCAAGGTCTTAAGCATGAGACAGAACTACATTGGATAAATGTAAAATTATTAGCTATACTTAAAAGTGGTTTGTACTTAGAGTTGTATATAGCCAATTCCTTAGTTTTACTGCCTTTCCTATTGCACTAAGTTAATCAGAACTGTCACTGTGCTTACAAATTACCTATTTTAAACTATACATATAATTTACTGTAGTTCTGTGATTGTGTTCTTTTGTCTTTCTAATTGCTCTTCTTTACTTAGATCCTTAGTTTTCATCGTGGACCTACAACAAGTGTTGTCATTGCTTCTGTGGCCAGCATTCATAGTTGTCTGGGGAAGTTTTACTTGTTCGATTGTTTTGCTTTGCTGACATTTCCTCTTCTGCTCCTGGGACTGATCAGCTGGTTGCTATTGTCCTTTATCATGGCTTTTACGTAAAATATTCCAAGGTTTTTCATTTTTGGACTTTGCATACACATCCAGGTTTGCATAATAGTCAGTGAACAATTTTCATGACTAGATAGATGAGGTTTTTGTATAACTGTAAGGCTTACTACAAATAGCTTGTCTTCTCTCTTCACCTTTTCATTTGTAGTTCTATTAGGCAACAGGAACATCAGATTCCCTTCCCAAATCTGCCTGTTTTAAGGCTAAGAGATTGAAGAATGTAGTCTGTAGTCCTCAGAAGGTTTCTAATTTCTTTTCCCTTGAAAGTGTTACTACATCAGGCATATAAACAGGCTTGGTCTCAGTGCACTCAGGATGAGGGGCAGATTCCTGTCAGCATGTGAACAGATGGACTGGAACTTTTGTTCTGATCCTAGGAATTAAGTGGATTCTTTCCTCTTCTCCAGACCCTCTTTTCATTTGGAGCAGACCTGTGATCGATGCCCCAGGTTTAAGGGCCTGCACTTTCTGCTTGACTCTCTGTAGATCTGTGGCCTGTGGGTTGCTGTGGTGGGTCAGCACTGCAGTCACCTCTGTGCTCGCCTGCTGTGCCTCCCCAGAGCTGTTCTCTCAAGACCTGCACCTGCACATTATGAGGCTCCAAAGACAGTTCTTTGTGCCCTGTACACTCAACACATCTGAGAATTTCAGGAACTGAAGGAAGGGACATATGGAAAAATCCAGGAGGGAGACCTTCCTTCCCTCAGCCTCCCAGTGATTCTGAGAGCATGAGCAGCAGTATCCACTTCCCTTAAGCATCTCTAAGGTTGTAGCACAGTGTGGACTGCTAAAGTTCTTGCACATATTGAACCTCTTTCTCATTTCTCTTCCCCTGGAACCTCATCCTCTCAGTTCAAAAAGCAAATTCAAAGCAAATGACTTCAAACCAAAAGCATTCATCTTTTACAAATAGTTCAAGGCTTCTGTATAGTAACAGGAATAAAGCTCTGCTGGCATGTTTAATGAGTGCTCTCTCGGTAGGTGCTTTTCTCTGTGCCCTGAGAATTTGAATTACAAGAGAAAATTTACTGTACTTCTGTTACAAAACCATTCTATTAAGTTTAGGTGCTCCATCTTCCTCTGGCAAGGAAGTGTCATGCAAGGTATTTTGCGTAGATAAGGTCAGGTCAAGGCACAAAAGGTGGGAATTAAGCCTGTCATGAAGACACCTGGGAGATGAAAATTTTCTAAAAATGTTGTCTTCCTCTGTTACCCAACAAATTTGGGAACAAAAGTCCTTCAGTTCTTGACATTCCAGCATCTGTATTGTTTTGTTAGAGTTCACCACAGCCAATTGTGTAAGTGGATTAAGTTACCTGCTTGTGTGGTTGTAGAGATGTCTCCCTCAGTGCAGTAGGGCTGAGTGGAATTAGAAATATAGAATGGAAGTAAACTGAGATTTGAGTTTAAAAAAATATAGGTTGAGATGCAAGGATGCAAACAGCCATAATGGTAACCCTGACTGTGATGAAGATCTGTTAAGTCAGCAGAGTGGTGAGTAATTTAAGTAGTTAACAGATAAGCCAGAACAGAAGAAAAAGAGATCAAAGAACCTTAGCTCAGGAAGTGACTTTGCAGAGTGGCTCAGAAACACAACTAAGAAGAATTGGGTAGAGAATGGGAGTCAGGGAGATGCGAGTGGGTCGACTACAGAGATTTTCTGTTTCAGCTTTGACCTGTAATGGTGTGTTTGGTCCCCTACTTCTCAGACACAGAGGGACAAGCAAACAGAAGAAGAGTGGGAAGTGCAGAGACTGACATACTGAATGATGTGCCCAGAAACTGAGATGGGGGGAAGTGTTCATAGTATTCTTGAGTGGAATGTAGAAAGAAAAAAATCTTGATAGCAGAAAAACCTGTTTCAACAAGGCTGAAAAGGTAGGGTTTTAGTTTGTTCTGGGGAGGATGGCTAGGAGTGATACATATCTACACATAAGGGAATTACATGCCTAGCCAATGCCTTGACATTGCCAGGCAAGCTTTTAGGGTAGCTGTGGAAGCCTTGTCCTGTCAGATACTAAGCCTTGTATTAGAGAATTTCCTAAGATAGGATTCATAGCGTACAAGGCAGCAGATGGCAAGAGTTTGGGAATGAAGATAGGCTAGAGGATATCTATCCTTGTTGAACTGCAAAAACCCTACTTGGGTTGAAATTTTAAGATTTGTTTCATGCTACTGTATGTGAGATGTGATCATGATGCTTTTATTTCCTCCCTACAGCATTCACTTCTGCCTACAGCAGGGCTTCAAAGCTCTGTAGCCACTGTGGGTCAGTGGCAGTATGGGAAGTGGCTCAGAAAGGGTTGGTTTGTGGTGGCACCTGGTGGCAAAGCATAGCTTTGCTTCCCACTGGGCTTTGCTTTGAGAAACAGCACAGAGGTGTATGGTGTGTCACTGTCACTTCTGCACTTCTGTGTGCAGACGAGCATGCAGCTCAGAAGGAAAGGGAGAAACCTGGCATTTCAGATGAAGAACTAGGTGGTGACATACCTTCATATAGAGCTTGCAAGAGGTTATTTCATAGAATCAATAAGGTTGGAAGAAACCTCTACTACCAGGTCTGCCATTATTTTGATGCCTTAAGTTTTAAGTTTTTCTATTCTGCTTGGGTGTGCTTTTCTGATGTGCTAGGGTGATGAAGACAAAACAGTCCTATTCCAGTTAAGAACTCAAGGACAATTTCTTCAAACTTCAGGCCCTAAGTATAAACAACGTGGAAAGAGGAGGATGGGTTCATGCAAATGAACCAAAACCTATAAAAATGTGAGATCTTGTGACCAAGCCCTCCTTTGCTTCCATCTTGGAGCCATCCAGGCAGGGGCCACGACTGTGGCACTGATACTGCTAGGGTGTGACCTTTTGTAGGCTTCTCAATAAATACCCATTTTATTCCCCTTAATTCTGTGTGTAGCCTCTGTTCCAGCTCCTCTAGGCATCAATTTCTTTACTAAGTGCTAAGGTGTTTTGGGGGAGAATGGAATTTTTGTTCTTGCAAATATCTGTAATTTCTTTCCAGACAGTAATCTGGACTTTGTCCCTGTGTGATCACTCTTATTTTACCCTCTAGTGTTTGAGGTTTTAATTTCCCCAGTGTTTTCCTAGAATGTGAGAAGCATTTTTACTAACTGAAGGATGTGATATTAATGAAAAGTAATGACTGCAACATCATTAGATTTTGTCCTTGTGGATGCTGGCTTTGAAGACAGGTGAACTCCAGTCTTCTAGAACAAGGAAAGCACTACAGCTGGGACTGTTACTTTGTGTATGTTAACCAAACAGGTAATTGTAGTTATTGAAGTAGAATACTGGACATGTGCTCAAGCTATGTACTTGTTACCATATGAAGATGAAGGGAAAATGTGCTCAAATTAACCTCGAGTTGGGTGAAGAGTCTGGTGATCTCTGGGTTGTCTGGGGCAGAAAGGAAGATTCAAAAGCATTGTTTTGAGTCTTGAGATACACAGCTGTGCTGAAGCAAACATCTGTTCCCTCATGTCTTTTTATTACATTTCAAATTTAATTTGTCCCGAGTTATTTAGAACTAGAGCAGGAAATACACTGAATGGTGTTGCACAGGGACGTTATGTTGCTACTTCTTGGCATTGGCCTTGCAGGACATAGCAGTGACATCCCTCCTGGCAGTGGGCAGGCTGCAGCTACTGGGATGTGGCAGGCCAACCCACCCTGCAGGGAAGCGAGTCATGGGAAGGAATGCTGCTTCCTGGGATTTTTTTCCCCGTGGCCTTGCATGGCAGCAAGCCCTTTTATCACCCATCTTTCAGTGCATGATGTGGGGCCCCAGGGTGGGCTGTGCCAAATGGCTGGAGAGAAGGTGGGCAGCAGGAGAGCATCTAGAGCAGCATGAGCCAGTAGCTGTGCCTGCAGCTCCACCAATTGCAATGCCATGAGTGGGAGGTGAGAGACAGGGAAGCAGGGACAGATCCTCGAGAACAACTTCACGAGTGAGATGTTGAAGGCTGGTGTAATTTAGGTGTGCTCTGCAGCATTCTCATTACATTGACAGTACCATGTGTGTTGGCAGCTGACTGCGGTTATTGTGAGAGGTGCAGGACGTGATTTTCTGCCCTGGTACCAGTGGAAATCTGGTCCCTGCCATGGCAGCAGGTCTCAAGCTTCCCAATTCACCAGCAGCAGGAACAGAGCCTGTCTGATCTGTGTTCATACCACAGGTCTAAGCAGACCTGAGCTTTGCAGTCTGGCTGGCATCCATCTGTGTCTCCTGCAGAAAGGACACTGGTGTCAATTGTGGCTCAAATCTCTCCTCTGATCCACAGAAGAGATTTATTTTCACACCTGCTTCACAGAACCTGGTTTTTTATATGCTGTTTAAGACCTGCTGCCCTTCTGTCTGCAGCACAAGTTGTAGAGTACTAGAAGAACTTGTAGCTGTTAAGGGTTACCAGTTTCTGGACCCGTACAGACTGGACTCCAGGTACAGCTGCTTGGCATAGTTGGGTGCCATATTAGTGATCCTGGACTACCTACTGGCCCTGTGCAGCATGTCTTGTAGTTTCCTCTTGACTATCCTTTCATAGACATGTTCTAACAAATACTGGCTTTTGGCTGGATATGCTACATGAGATCAAAATGCCTGACACTGCCATTCTTGGGCTTTAGAAAACAGATACTAATGGAAAAAAAATTGACAAATATCTATTTACCCTGTTTTTCTGTGAAACTTTTTTGTTTAGCTGCACTTTTCTGGGTTTGTTTGCGTGATGGTGTTTCAGAGTGAAATCCTGCATTTCATCTTTCCTCATTGATGAGTACAGTTCTAGAAAATCACAGGAACTTTCAGACAATTTGATCTTGGATTGCAGCCAACTGTGGAATCAATTGCTTGTGGATATGGCTTTAACTCAATTGCTTCAGCTTGGTTACAGAGGTCCAAAATAAATACTGGATCTCTCTTGCTGCATGCTTCTCTTAACTTCTGCTAGTAATGTTGGGCTAGACAAATGTCTTTCTCTGGAGATGGTCAGTGCTGCTCCAGCCTCAGAGGAATTGCTGAGAAGTGAGGTAAGGCACCCACACCAAGCCGGGCACGTAGAACTGGTGAGCAGTTTCATGCTTGGATTCCCAGCTGGCTGTGCAATATTTAAAACAAGATCTTTGCTTGTTCACACAGAAGGACCTGTCTTAGGGTATGCACACTTAGTTTCCATGTTTTCAAACTTCAGACACTTTGGATATCTGATCTGTGTGTTTTCTTTTTCTTCTTTTCCTTTTAATAGTTTTTGGCAGGCTAAGCAATTCGCTTAACATGAGGAGGACTCCTTTTTTTGTTAAGCCATATGGCATTTTGTTAGAAACAAGTGCTCTATTTATTAATTTTTGTTTGTTTTGTGCAATGTTAAAAATAACATGGCATTTGTGTTTCATGTTTTCTGGTCTATGTTTCACTGCTGTAGGCAGGCTAGCCTCTGATTGAAGTGCAGTGTTAGGGATGCTTGCTGTCTTTTCTAAGTAGCCTATTTTGGAGCTGCAAATGGGAGCTGAAAGTTTTCCAAAGTCACGATGTTACAACTGAATCTGCTTTCTCTTCCAGACATTCCTGTGCAAATGGCTTGTGGGAGGTAGCAGCTTAAAAGGTTGCCGGAGAGATACCTTCTGTACCTTCTTCCTCACTTCCCAAAACCAAATGCAGTGTTGAAAATACTCACTGACAGGCTGCTTCTGTGTGGACTTCACTTCTGAATGAAATACTATATGCTCAGCTTTTAAATTATTTTATTCTGCTTTTGTATCCTGTCATTCAGAGGTTTGTCACTGTGTTCTAACATGCATGAAAGTCAAATGCTAATATATGAGGAAATGTCTGAAACTGTGGCAGTCTAATCAGATTTTCTGATTTGGCAAAACCTGTGGCCAGGATGTGGGGAAGTTGCCCATAATGTAGGGCCATGACCTGTGGAAGTTGTGGACAACTTCCACTGATTCTTGAACAAAGAGTCCAGGCTAATTCTCTTCTTTATGTGGGTAAAAGTCAATAAATTACATTCTTTTTTTCTCTTATCAAACATAACTTAGAAGTTTTGAGTTCATCGAGTGTCTGAGCACAGTTAGCCCTAAATTTTTGACTGTAGCAGGATGTAATTACATCAGGGCAACACGTACCTCCTGTTGCTATTTGTGCTGAAATGTCTGCTGAAACCTCTACAGGATTTTTCAATGGAAGTCATCGTCTAATGTCTGATTCTCTCAATGTCTTCCAGCAGCAGGCTATTTTTGGGTTTGTGTGTTAAGCTGCAAACATGCAGAGTCATAACATCAGTGTGAGAAAATCTGCAGTGCAAACAGGAAGTGAGGACTGCTGTGTCTTTTTCCTTCTGCATGTTTTGTGCTCAGTCCCAGCCTATGCTCTGCAGACTGCTTCTCTGCAGCCCTGCTGCTGTTTGGATGGAGGGTTGCAACAGTCTTAAGACATACTGGGAACAGACAGGGAAGTGGAAGTGGGGGCTTCACATCTCATATTCTTTTACCAGATCCTTCTTTTTGGTAGTTTTTCTTCTTTCAGATGAAGGAAGAAGAAAGGTATAATGATCCACAAGTGACTGATGTTGAGCAGAGTGTGCAAAGACTCTGAGGGAAAATCAGAGACTTGAGACTGTTGCAGCCAGGTTTTGTGCAGAAGGAATGAAGATGCTGAAAAGCTTTGATTAGAATAGGAGCTGGGTTTATCTGGATAAGGCAGATTGAACCTGAATACCTAGCAGATATAATTGTTTTGTAAATTACTCAGCCTCTAGTATAGTTCTGCAGAAATAATCAACGGAATATGGTTTTGGTTTTTTTTTCTCTTTTGAATGTAGCTCTTTCTACATCTAAATAATTCCAGAAATAATTTTATAAAAATTAAGGTTTGTTGGCTGACTGCAGATGCCATGTTACTGGTATCTGGTTTTTACCTCTAGTTGCTGTCACTTCATGCTTAATATACAACATACAGGGAACCTGAATGAAACAAGTTATTCCATGAGAAAAGTGATTGCTGTTTTCCAGCATGTAATTTATTTATTTAGCAAATGAAGATGGGTCCAGCTTGTTTATGAAATCTACTATCAGTGGTAGAGAACAGCAGCACCATAGGGCATTTTCATATTACCATATTGAAAACCATCATTTAGCAACCCACCCCTAGTCTAGTGTCTGATCAGAAGGGCTCGTGTCTCTCTGAGAATTAATTCCAGCAGCAGAATAAGTAAGTGCTCTTTCAGATTTTGAAAACAGTTGAAAAAATACCAGCTTTTCCTCTTTGTGGTCATTTGCAATTTACTCAGACTTAGCACTGGCTGTTACTACATTAACAACCCCTCAGCTGTGAGGAAGGTGCTTGCTTTTTAGGAGGTTTGTTGTCCTTGGATACTGCAGTGCTGATGTACATTACTGGGAAGTGCTATTTTTACCGCAAGTCTGCCTCAGCCTCTGGCAATACCAGCTACTTGAACGCAGCTCCTGCCTCTCTGGTTGGCATCTCTGTTGTCACACAGACAAATGCTGCCATTTGTTTATTTCTGCACCCCCCAGCTTGCTCTCTGGCACTGCTCACCCCTAACCTGCTTGCTCATTTGTGCTAAGAGCAGTTGTGCTGTCCTCCTAGAGCCTATCCTCCATATTGACAAGGTGAGCATTTCCTGCCTTCCACATCTCCCCAGCTTAGCTCTGGGCTATTTCGGGAAAGAAAGATTTACTCCTAAGTCCTGCTTTGCTCTGTAGCCAGTGCTGCACAGAACAGCTTGGCTTGTGTGACTTTGCACATAGCAGGAAGATGAAGTGTGATGTTGGTCTTTGTGAGATACTCTGGGAAATTTTTGCTGGATGCAGCCTCTTTGTGCCATGCTCTCCGGTCTCAGACAGCATTGATGGTGGGCCCTGACTGCCTATTGTAGCAAAGCCTCCTCTGCATTAGCAGTGCAGCATTTTCTCTAGCACTGTGAAGCCAAGGGTCAGACTCTGATGTCCAGAGTCTGATCTGCCAGCCCACAACACCTGGCACATGGCAAAGGTGCAGATCCATAGGCTGAGGTTGGTTGTATGAGCATCACCAAGACCAAATGCCAGGTCCTGCACTTGGGTTGCAACAAGCCCAAGCTATGGGCTTGGGAAAGAGTGGCTGGAGAGGTCCTCAGCAGAAAAGGACCTGGGAGTGCTGATTTGACATCCACCTGAATATGGAGATATTTAAAAGATGTGCAGATGCACCACTTAGGGGTGTGGTTTAGAGGTGGACTTGGCATGGTTGGGTGAGTTTAGGTTAATGGTTGAACTCAGCGATCTTAGAGGTCTTTTCTAACCTAGTGATTCTCAGCAAATAGAGGTTTACAATAGAGCCGTGGAGCAGGGGCTTAAGTGTGCTCTCCCCTTTTTGTTCTTTCTTCTCCACAACCAATTGAAAATTCCCATTTCTTTTGGGCAATAAAATGCTCCCTTTTTCACAGACACTGTTCTTTTCTCCACCAGGGCAGGTAAGGGGGAGCTATCTGCCTGAGCTAGAATGGTGTCTTTCTTGTCTACCCCAAAAGTAAGAACAAATATAAGAATTACCTCTCTTCCCCAGGTGACTGGGTAAAGTTGAGAAGCTGCAGACAAAAACTGGCTTTTCTGTGCAATGTGGCATCCTGAAGTGACACAATAGCAGGAAGGTATGAGGACAGTGATGGTATGGTATCTATACAATCCATCCCTCATAGTCATGCACGCAACGCTGCATCATTGCAAGTGACATCTGCGTATGTAGCAAGGACAGAACAATTGCAAATCCCAAATCAGGGGGAGGACCATTACTACTGAACTGTGAATCTGGAAACTAGGACTTGACAGAAACTATGTTGATGGTGTAAGCTTCATCCAACCTATCTCAGGCCTGTGATGTGGTAGTAGGGCACGGCCAGCTCTGTTTCTGCCAGAGTGCCACACAGACACTCGATGGGTTTCTCAGCAGGCTTTGAGGCTGTGTGTGTGCAAACAGTTGCTGGCTGAGATGAGAGAGAGCCAACAGCAGTTGTAGCTTTTCCCCTCCCTGGAGTGGGCACTGGAGGAGTGAGACACGTACTGACTTGGAGAGGGTGCTGCAGGGCTGTTCCAGTCACATGTTCTCACTTCCTCTCACCTGGCTGCTCTGTAGTGCAGCAGTTTTTGCCCCCCTTCTTAAATACATTATCCCAGAGGTGCTACCACCGTCATTGATGGGCTCAGACTTTGCCAGTGGCAGATCCATCTTGAAGGCAGCTGGCACTGGCTCTCTTGGACTTAGATGAAGCTTCTGGCAGCTTCTCACAGAAGTCACTTTGTAGCCTGCCTCCCTGGCCCCTGCTGCCAAAACCTTGCCACACAAACTGTCTACTTCAAATTCAGGTCATCTTCAAAGATTTGTGTACCAAGTTTACAGTTCTCTTCTGTTCCTGTCATTCCCTGTTCTGTTCCAGTCTCTTTTTTTCTATCCTCTTCTCATCTGACCAACTTCTTGGTTCCTCTGCTGTCTCCTTTGCTTTCCTATGTGGCCCTTCATTGTCTTTTCTCACCTCTTGCATGACACTGTCCCCATTTCCTTACTAAGCTCTTTGTGATTACCCCACACACCTTTTGGTCTCTGCTGGATGTGCTCCTTTTGTCCAGTCCCAGCCTCTCCTCTGGGAGGGCAGCCAGCACTCCCACAGTCACTACTTTGCATCAGCCCTGAGAACATCGGTGCAGCTTCAGGACTGAGTGTTGTGGGATGTCAAGTGTTTTCTGTATTTTATTTCCATTGTACCTTGGTAATTTGCAGGTTTTCTCTGCTGCTTTGTCCAAGCTACTGGACAGAGAAGGATGTATGTTTTTTGGTATGCAGACAGACCAGTGGCATTAGCTCTTTAAATGACCTGTAGCATTTTTTAAGATCATTTTTGTCAAGGACAAGTTGAGATTTTCTTGTGTGTGGAGCATTGTCATGTCCTAGTGAGAACTCCAGGCATGATGATGATGTCCCTGAGTGTCAGATGTATGAGCTGAAGTGAGGACTCTGGAACATGCAGAGGCTGTCAGAACATGCACCGTTTTCCAGCCGGTATTGCAGACTGTCAAGTTCACAGGTGGCTTCCTACCAAAACACAGACTTGCTTTGGCAAACTTGGCACAACATGTGACACAGCTAGAGGTGTGCTTGGCTCCTGTGGTGCTGCTGAACCTTAAGTTTTCCCTCAGTGATTGATTATTCTTTCTTTGAGGGGGTTAACTCTTCTGTAGGCTGTACATCTTCTGACTCTATATTCTCCTCCACAACTGCACTGCACTGTAAGGTCACTTTAAAAATCCAGCTGTCTTTCTCCATTGGGAATGAGTGGCAAATACGCTTTGTATTAAGGATATTTGTTAAATTCCTATTCAGCTGTCTCATGGTATCCCTGAATTGCCCTTCTGTCATCAGTGAGCAGTTAGTTTGATTGGCCTGGTTGAGCATGTGCTTTTAGTGAGGATGCCTAGCCATACCAGGACAGATTCACAATTAAATTGTGATCAGTTGCCCAGCAAACACTAATGCATTAAAATCAAAGGAGGAGAAATATTAACTGCCAGCAAGCAAGGTGCCAGTTTTATTACCCTCAGAGTTTATTGCCCTCCTAATTAAAATCTCAGTAAATTCCAACCACCTATAACTGTAAGTGTGATGTAAGGTGACTTGGTGTGACTGGGAATGTGCACAGGGCAGGTGGTGCAGGCTGTTTGCACCAAGCACAAATGACATGTAAAGTTCAGCGGTTGTTTTCTTTCTCTGATTATTTATTTACATTTTTAGAATGACCTTGGGTAGGGAATGACTGCTCATTCAACCCGATATCCTTGCTTGCAGTTCCACACAGATTCTGTGGAAGGTCCTGATTGTAGATCTGTTTTGTACTATGGGCCACATGACCAGAGTTACAAAAGGCTCCTGCTTCCTGTACAAACTGATGCTCTTGGCCACCCATCCCATGTGGGGAAAGAATGGGCTGCAGTATTTGGCTTGCAATGGCATTGTGCACTTGTGCCCAAAACACAAATCCTGTGAGCACCTGCCTGAGTGTTTGAAAAATGAACATTAAGTCAGCAAATGCCCTGCTGCATGGGCCTGACTGCGTGTGATGAATTGGAGTCCATGCTGGCAAAACGTAAATTGCTTGTAATTATTACAAATCATGTGCAGTGCTCATACTGTGAACTACAAAGCTTCTGTCCACTGCTGCTTATCCAGCTGCTTAAAAAGCTCTCCTGATAAAGTGCATGAAACTCAGAAATGGCCTTCCAGGTTTAGTTGTTCACATTTTGTTGAGGACACTGAAAATAATTTGGTCTGTTTGAAGAACTTACTTCTATTCCCCAGAGTTTCTCCTGATGTGAGGAAGCAGGAGTTGGACTACAGGACAGGGAATGCTCAGCAGAAGAGCAAGATGAAAGCAAGTTTGGTTATTAAAAGGAACTCTGAGCATTGCTCTTGATCTGTGTCCTTGATAAAATCCCTAGTGCTGTTCATCCTTCTAGTAACAGCTGCAGGCATGTAATTTCTTCTCTTTCTGTATTGCTGGACAATCTGTCTGCTTTTTTTGGTTATGCGTTTTCGGCAGTTAGGAGGGATTTCTTCTATTTTGTTTGTTTCAGCAGATGCTAAAAGTGTGCATGCATGAGAGAGCAATCTGTGTGTTGCTTTACCTTGCATGAGCACAGAATGGCACGCACAAGAAGTGACTGCTGGGATGAATTGCTGTTCTTTTCCATGCACTGTTTTACTTTGGTTTATGGTCAGTGCTGTCAGCATGAGGCAGTCATGTTTACAGAGCACCACTGAGTCAAATGTCTTAGCTGGATATTTCAAAATGTTGGATACCTTCATAGCCACAGGTGTTCAGAGCTGTAATTGCTGAGGTAGGAGTGCTGCAGTTTGTGGAGCAGAGAATTTGATCCTCCCTTCCAAGTACAGTGCTGCCTGTCTCGGCTCGGCACGCTGTCTGCCCCTGTCAAGGGGAGTCCCAAACCACTGTTGGGTGTAAATTCTAGCTGCAGTAGGTGGGATTCTCTGGCACAGCAGGTCTAATCCAAAACCAGGTTCTTCTCAGTAAACACTCTTCCCTTATTTTTGTCTTTTAGCATCAAGATGGTGCTGATGTGGACCAGTGGGGACACATTCAAGACTGTTTACTTCATCCTGAATCAGGCCCCTTTCCAGTTCTCCATCTGTGGACTCCTGCAGGTATTTGTGGACATCGCTATCCTGTTGCAGGTTTACTTGTACAGCCACTACCCTCAGAAGCCCGTGTCCCACACTGCACACCCAGCCAGCACCAAGGCCCTGTGAGCAACTTGGCTGGGCAGGTGCAGGTCAGCGGAGTCAGCCATGGCATCTCTTCTTCCACTTGTAAATACTCCTGTGTTGCCAAGTTGAAAGCAGAAATGAGAACAAGGATGGAAAATACAGCTGCACGTCCAGCTCGGGAGGTTCTGTGTTAAATAACTTGCACTGTTTTCAGACTTAGCTGTACAGAACTGTTTCTTGGTGGGGGGAGGGGCACTTTATTTTTGCATACGTACCTATGAGCCTTATTAATTCACAAATGTTTGTATATTTAATCACAAGGGCTGGATGGTTTGTGTTTTTAATGCTATTTAAAAATGTTACACCACAGAAATTATAGGATATTTTGTCTGAAACTTCTACCTATTTATAAAATATAAAGTCTGTATATTGGTGGGAAGTTTGTGGCATATACTAGCATTCAGTATCTCCATGATGGAGGAAGAAGTATTGAAGAGCAAATCCAGGAGCTTTCTCTTTTCTCTATAAGGATGTCTGGTGAGAGAAGGTGGGGATGGGAGGCCCTGCAAAGAGGTGAGCAGCCAGAAATGAGCCAGCCACAGATGCTGTAAAGCTAGAGTGAGCAGGTGTTCATCCCTGCTGCAGGAGGACACATGGAGGAGAGATGATGGAGGGAGTCTGGTGGTGCTGGAGTCACATCAAGAGCTGGCACAGCTAGTCAAGCATCCAGGCAAAAGGAGGAGACTGCAGGGAACTTAGGTAGTCATGCTTTGAAACTATGGGGTGTGGGAATAGCCTGCCCTGCACTTGGGGGGCAGCACTGCCCCTGCAGCTGTGCACAGGACAGAGCTGGGCTGTAGGGTGTCTTTCCCAAACCAAGGGGCCAGCAGATGAGTGTTCGCCAGGCAAGTATTTCTAGGTGGTGACTGAGCCACAAAGATAGAAGCAGGTCCACTTTATTGGCTCAGAAATGAAAAAGTTTGAGACAGAGAAAAAGCTGTATCCCCTGGAGTAGGACCAGCATCTGACAGCTTTATTTGTTGAGGCTGAGATTCGTATTCATGTTGTTCAAATGCCAAACAAGAACCGGGTTATGTTTTGGGCTGTTTCCTGCATTGGCCCAACGAGGAACGAGTCCATGTTTTCCTTTTACTGTTGTGAACTTCTAGGCTCTTAAAGAAGAGATTCTTCTCTTTTAGAAGAATCAGCAGCCTGTACTGAGAAGGACTGAGAAAGCTGAAAGAGTGTTTATGTAGATGTTGTCTCTAAAGGCTATTAGCCAGCATAGGTCACTGTGCTCTGTCTGTGACTGCAGCTGCTGGGGGTGTGGACCCCTGGGGGCTGTGACCAAGCCCCTGGGCTCCTCTTAAGACACTGCTGTCATGAAACTGTCCTGGGTGATGTGAGGAGGTCATAGCAAAGCCCTTGGTCCCAGGAACAGCTATGCCTGTGCTGCTTCCTTCATGGGGCTTCCTCCCTCTGCTGGGTGAGTCCCATCTGGCCACAGGCAAGGGGTTGGACAGATTTTTCAGGATAATTTTTTTCTGTAAGAATAGCCCAAGAGCTTGTTTTCTTCGCAGTGGCAGCAAGTCTGAGGTTTGATAACTTCAGTGTGTAAATCAGATACTTCCCCTACCATGATTTCTTTGGGAACCTCACAATTTGAGTCTGGACTGTCTTCATTGGTGGCAAACTGTCCAGTGGAGGGGAATACCACTGTGCCCAGGCACTGACTCCATGCTCTTTGTTCAATACCATACTCTTCTAGGCCTGAAGTGACCTTACAAAGACAATGTACTCAGCATGGCAGACTATGAATGTTTTGTTCCTCTCTTTTCTCCAATGTTCTTC
>VZTT01055212.1:810-22300 GCA_013400855.1 Buphagus erythrorhynchus
TTAAACTCGTCTTGCTATTAAACTTAACTGTCAGTGGGCCTGCCAGTGCTGCCAGTGTGTGTTCAGGCATGTGCAGCCAGAGATCAGGGTTAAACATGAAGCTTTCTCTGATTGCCTTTGAATGTGTATTACACATTCAGGGCTGTGCAGGGCTGAACTCGTGCTTCTTGGTCAAGTGGGGCTTAAAGCTGAACTCAGAGACCACTTAAATCTTCTAGTGTCTACCCTGTGATCCCTCTCTGAGCAAAGTGTGATAGAAGAGCCACCTCTGAGACTGTTGGAGGACTGTCCTCTACAGTTTGGACTGGAAAAGCTGATGGATATCATTAGGGAGAAGCTAAAACGAGGCAGCCATTCCTTACAATGCCTCAATTTGGCAGTCCCCAGCCCTCGGTCTTGGTCCAAAAAGCGTAAAAACAAAACAAAAGCTTTTTCTCCCAAACCATCATCCCAAATTCAAAGCAGCACCACAGCTAACTTGACCAAGCTCTTCCTGCTCCTCTCCCACCCCAGAGCACCCCCAGACCCCGCTGAAGACCTTGGCCCCATCCTTCACCCTCTCACCAGACCNATGATTTGCTACATTTTACTTGTGGTATCCAGTGCTTTTCTTACATGAGTGCTTTAGCATTCAAGCATTTGAGTATTGTATTTCACTTGTCTGGGAATTTTTAAGCAACTATATCCTGGCAAGAGAAAGATATAACTTATCACTCATGAGGTTTCAAAAAGCTGCCAATAGTGAGACACTATCCTGTGTCACAATTGTAATCTTGTATCTTACAATTTGATGATAATACTGTACAATTCTTTCCAATAGTAGCACATATTGTTATGTGGCCACTTCTGGGTATAGGTGACAATGAAACATCATATTAGTTGTCCCTCTCTTTTATTTTGTGAAATGCTGTCATTAAACAAGCATCAGCTACTAGAGGATTTAGTAATCCACTACATTACCCGTGGGACTTGGTGACTCAATCACATTCATTGTTCCAGCTTTAAATGCACCACATTAGTCTGTTGGTCTCCTAAGTCTAAATGTTTATAATAGACACTTTTAATTTTCAATTAAGTTAGAGGTTAGACACCTCAACACATGATTAATATTTTATGTATGATACTATCTTTGCTCACACATCACTTTGCTATGCATTTAGTAGGTNTCAAAATGTAAATCAGCATGTAAAAAATATTAAGAAATGAGCTGCTGTCAATGTACCTGGCACTCTGAAATTCTCTGCTTATTGTACAGTGCCACTGAAAATGGACTTGAGGAATAGATGGGATAAACTGAAGTTTTGTAAAGAACATTCTAATACCTTTTGATACATTTGAGGTAAAGCCACCCCATGAAGATTTTGCATGCATATTATCAGTATTTACTGGTTTTATGCTAATTTTGAAGAGACTTGGTGGTCGAAGATGTGAACAAACTGTTCTATGTAATCAGGCCTAAAGGAGGAAGATTGTTTTGTCTTACACCTAGTAGAGGTGTATGTGACAAAGCAAGCAAGAAATGGCAAGGTTTTTGCTGTTTATGACCAAAATCAAATCATTATTGATATTGTCCAAAGCAATCTTAAATCTTTCAGTGCAGGATGTAGGTGTAGGTGTCCTCAAGTCTGTGTTGGACCAACAAGCCATGCTGGCACTGACATTAGAGGTGAGCATGCTGTGGTGTCCAGTGGATCAGGAGGAGAAAATGAGCTGTTTGTGTAAACTGGGAGGATGTGGGATGCTGACATTCAGCCTGAGGAACTCCTGCCTTGGCTCCATGTGGCAAGCTCCCTACAAGCCAAGCTATCGATTGTGTTAATTCCTTCAGTTATGAAATGGCAAAGCAGGAGCAGGTTATGCATCATGCTAAGCCTTAAATAAAGTGTTACCCTGCTGTTCTCTCTTTTGTCGGCTGAGACTTCAGAAGTAACTAGAAGTGGTTGAAAATTTCAAGGAAGTCAATTATTGAACTCTGAGCTATTGAAAGCATCGCTTTGGTAACTCTGACTAATCTCTGTTTTCCAAAATATTTAACGTGAAGAATTGAGAATGCTCCAAGGCTCACTGCCAACTGCAGCTAATGCAGAGATGAGGGAAGAGGAGGAAGCAGCTGTGTCCTCATTTAGACTCAAATATCACTTTAAAGAAGTGGCTGTTACAAATAAGGAAACTTTAAAATAACTGAAATGGGAAGCAAAAATATTACTTGCTCTGTTTTAAGGAGCATCTGGAGCTGTATTAAAGATGAGGCAAAATCACTGACAGGACAAAAATCAGAATTTGTCTTTTGTTTGCTGGAAGCCGGTGGAGGTGGGAGTTGTTGAGCACAGTTCAGCAATGTCCCACTCCTGCTCTTCTATCAGCAGTTGTTTCCAGGCTCTCCAGTGGTAGTTTTGAGGCAGCAGGGCACCGTGTTTACCCCATGACTTGCCCAGCTCCAAACATTCCCATTTTTGCCTTGTGTAGTGGCATACCCTCAAAGAGTTGTGTGATATCCCTTCAGACACTTTTCTCCCTCAGCCAGGAGCTGCCTTTTTTTTTCCTATGCCAACCACTAGATTCCTCTTATCCTGCTTCTGTGTTTGTATCCAGCTCTGTAGGGAGCTGGGGGGCTGTGGGCTCCCTCTGCCAGCCCCTGGTACTCTTGCTCAAGCACAGCTCTTGCTGTCACCTTGTGTGACCAGCTCAAGTGGCTGTATTTGAGCAGTTTGTGTTCAATGCATGTCCAAACATTGCGATTTTATTTTCTGCAGCAACACATCCTATGCTGTAATGCAATAATAAAACTAGAAATTACCTGTTTTTCCGGAGGGAATTTAGGGTAGACCATGTGACAAATCCCAGTGCTGTACCATAATCATGGGGCTATCTCCAGTGTCCTCGGGTAGCTCTACCAACCAGATGTGCCCTGGACTTGGAAGTCCTCGAGGAGAGCTGCTCCCTGTAATTGGTGTTTGCAGGACTCAGCCAACGTTACAGCTGCACAGATGAGGGGAAGTGCTGTGCCCGAGGTAATCACTATGTTACAGTGGTGTCATCCTTATATAGACTCCAGCAGATCCCAGCTGAAATAACAAGGGATGCATCAAGCAGGTTTTTTACTGCAGAGGAGCTGTTCCCCTTGCCTGAAAAGCTTATGGTAACACCGATCTTGTCCTGCCTCATTTTTCTTTTTCTAAGCGCTTTTCTCTCTTTACTCACTCCCTCTTCTTCTAAGAAGTTTTGCCTTAGTCCCTTCTTCATTCCTGCAGGCCCCTAAATACTCCTGTAGCCAATCCTTATTTTCTCAACAGCCTTCTCTCTCTTCCTATTGTTCTTGTAAAATAATCCAATGCTTTCTAATACATGATCCTGGGAGAATTCATATGTATCAAGTATAAATTCCTCTTGGTATTTTCTGTTCTGCCTTCTTTGTCTCTGATTCTTCCTTTGCTGGGTTTTGGGCTTTTGGTATTTACACAGCCTGTCCAACATAATTACCTCCTTTCTCCCTGACAACAAATTACTGGCATACTTGTGAGCAGCATGCCCTCCTCCCTTGCTAAAGCATAAGCTGCCTACCTGCCAGTGGGGGGAACTTTTCTCCTCTACAAAAATGAATTGACTGCAGTCTCCCCAAGGGAAGCTTTCCAAATGCTTTTCAAGATAAAGTAATTGTTATGTTTGTCTCTCTGTTTCATAATCTTGGAGAGTCTCCTTCCTGTGAGTTATCATATAAAGATGTGCCTCTCTGACAGAATATCTGCACTTCACAGACACACTTTTAGAGTATAGGAGCTTTCTGCTGTTTCAAATTTTTTCCTTTGACATGGCAGGCAGTTCTATATTCAGTTCTCTGAATGCTACAAGTTTTCACCACTGTCCACAGAGAGCACAGGGCTGCAACACATGATTCTCTCTCTGCAGAAGAAGCTCAGCCAGGAAGGTTGAAACAGCTGCAGTGCAGGGAAGCTCCTGAAATGCCTGTAGGTTGCCCTGCATAGGTCTTCAGGGTGGGTCTGTCTGACCTCCACATGTGCTAAAAGTGTGATGTAGAAGCCTCCTGTGAGTATTCTGGTCAAACTTCTGCTTATTTGGTGTGTGCACACAGTCTCTTTATCTCACAGACAGTGCTGTGCCTTCAGTAACAGCTCCAGGTCACTAAGTCCATTGGGACTAGTTGAAGTGGGAGCCCCTTTACAGCTGGTGAGCATTGATTCAGGCTGGCAGACCACCCCTGTAGTTACAGGTGCATGGAATATAGGCTGTTAAAGCTAATAAAAAGGTATAAATGTTGGTTTTGCTTAGCTACTACTAGACAAATGTCAGCTTCAACTTTTTCTACCCATCAAAAAGAAAATTGGTGTGTTTTATCATGTGAAAGGTATTGTTACAGCTCAAAACAGAAGTTATGTCTCTGATGTGAAATTCTGCAATTCCTATGAATTGCTCAAAAGTGCATTTCCATAGATTAGTAGTACTGAAAATTGCTAGCTCAAGGCTGAAATAAAAACAGATTATGTTTCACAGAGCAATAGGATCATGTGATTATTAAAACTGGAAGGGAGCTCAGGAAGTCTCTCTTTCAAACTGCTCCAGGCAGGGTCAACTATGAAATCACACCAGGCTGCTCAGAACTTCTGCCAGTCCAGTCTTGAAAATCTCAGATGGATACTGCGCAGTTTGACTGCTGACTGTCTTCATGGTGAAAACTTTGCTTCTTTTCTCAGTTCTGAACCTCTGTTTTGGTTTATGCCCTCTCTTACTTTCCTTCATCTCTCCATAGTGAAGAGATCCATCATCTTCACAGTCTCCTTCATGGCAACAGAAGGCTGCTACCAAGTACCTGTGAAGTCTTCTCTTCCTCAGGCTGAACCTGACCCATCCCTCCACCTTCCCTCACAGGGCAACTGATCCAGCTCCCACTGCCTTAGTGGCCCTCTGCTGCACTTCCCCCAGTTTAACATCATCTTTCCTGTGTTGGGAAAACCCCAAACTGGACAAGTGCCCACAGTCTCTACAATAGACTGAGTGTATTAAGTCTATGGTACAATTTCCTTTCCTAGGGAGTCCAAGTCTATAACTCTCTTTCCTTAACCTTATCATATCCCTTTCCTACACTGTTCCTTTGCAAGCATTTGCCTGTGTGTGATGGTGATGTGATCCCAAGACAGAGCTGCAGATTTTAATGTGTGTGCAGAGCTAGGATCTTCCCCATTCCCACTGTGCAGTGTATTCCAACATCCCCACTAGATGGGAACTCAGGCATTGCTCTGGCTACATGGCACACTGCTTCTGGGAACAAAAGAACTAGTTAAGTGCTCTTACACCATGCTTCCACCACTGGTGAGGTGGAAAGGGCAGAGGAAAGATGGTTTGGCTCTGGCTGTAAGGTCCCTCCATCTCCTGCCTCCATTTAAGTGTGGGGTGCCTGGCCCCAGAGAACAAGGCACCCAGCCCAGGCAGGTGTCCAGAGCCCACGGCAGAGCTGCAATCCATCTTAACTCTTTCCCTGTGACTTGAGGTGGCCGTTGCAGCCATCTATTTAATTAACGTAATTGAGAGCTGATGCAGGTGCTGTTACATTGGTTGGAAACACAAGCAGCCCCTCACCCCTAAAATGCTATATTTAAAAAATTGCTTACCATCTATCTCAGAGGAAAATAAATGGATGCTATTTTAAATGCCTGAACCGTGGTAATTTCACTGAAAAATCAGTGAGTTGCTTGCTTCCACATGCCCAGGACCACCAGGTGGCAATACAAGAAAAAGGATAAGTGTGTATTTGCAGCACCTGTCATGTATACCCAAAAAATAGAAATAAATTACAAATATATTCAAACACAGGTATTCGATCTCCTCTGAGTTGTTTAAATGCACTGTTTCAGTGACAAGCATTTCTCATGAAATTTTTCTTTTGAAAGCATTCTTCAATTTTTGTCCTGCAGTTGGGAAACTGTAAACTTCAGAAAATAATGAGCACCTCCTAATCACACAGGGTCTTACTATCTGCAGTAGACATTGACCCTCATCCCAACAACTCAGTCTGAAGAAGATATTAAAAAATCTTAATTTTCTTGCTTTACCTTGTTGAAGTGTAAAATGGGATCTAATTTTCTGTGTCTGTTTTGTTGTCTGTCTTTTCTATTCTGAAAGGCTGTCTAACTGTGTGGATGCCCTGGGAGGGGTTTAAGCTAATGAGGTCTCATACACCTCCTGATGGCAGCTGTGATTTAGATTATAGAGTAGATATAGATGAAATATTAGGAATAAATTCTTTACTGTGAGCATGGTGAGGTACAGGAATAGGTTGCCAAGAGAAGCTATACATGACCCATTCCTGGAAGTGTTCCAGACAAGGCTGGATGTGGCTTTGAGGAGTGATGAACTTTAAGGTCCCCTCCAACCCAAACCATTCTATGATTCTGTGATTTCTAAGATATGGATGATCATAGTGGATCATATGATGAAACTCTCCCAGATGCCAGTGACTTATGTTTCAGGAACATCTTCAATCAGAGGAAGAGCCCTGGTGCCTATTAGCTATTGATGAATTTTCTTTTCCTTCCATGGATTTATCTAATTGCTTTTTGAATCCATGCAAACACATAATTTCCCTGTGATTAGTGGGTAATTCTCAGGGTAAGTCTGTGCCAATAAGAAGATGCATCTCTTGTTTGTTTGGAACATTTAATGCCTCCTTGTTATTATATTAGACAAGAGAAGGATTAGTTGTTTTTCACTGTCTCCTTGTTATTCCTGATTTTATAGACCTCTAACATATTCCTTACTCATGGATTTCTTTTCCAGTTTGAAGGGTCCTGCTGTAATAAAATGTCCCTTTTATGGCAGCTGTATTCTTCCTTTCATTGAACTTATTGCCTCTTCCTCAGCTCTACAATATTTCTACCAATAAAGAGGTATTTATTACTGGTTTTGCATCTTTTTATTTATTTATATTTGTCTGGGAGTGCCTAACAAACTAAACTGTTTTATTTAAAGTACTGGCAAATCATTTTCTTTCTTTTTTTTTTTTAGTTTGTTTTGAAACAAGTCAAAACTCCAATTATTTGAAGCATTTAAGGCTCATGATGCTGTCATTTGGATATTTGTGACAGAGTGTAGTGTCTTGTCTTTGGACTGTTTTATTCTTTCCTTATTTAAGTCATAAATTGATTTTTCTAATGTCATTCTGGTCTGCAGTGACAAGCTGCAGAGGCCTCAGCATCACAGCCTGGTGTGGAACGATTAGCACTTGCTGCTAAAGGACAAATCCAATAGTAAAATAACAGGTTAGCTGCAACCCAGGACTGAAGGTACTGGCAGCATATGCTTGGGACGTCTGTGCAGCAGCTGATTTTATGCCTCCTGTGTCTTTGCTGCTCCATCAAAGAATCAGTCAATCACAGTGGTGAGAATTTCCTTTATCGACTCTGTGAAAACAGAGGAGGCTGGTGAGTAACTCCTGTGATTTGGTGAAAGCCTTTCCAGCCACGTCAGGAGAGGGGCTTTCACACTGTGTGGAAAGCCTCCCCACAGACGTGGCAGATGCCAGAAACCCTTTCCAGCTGTCATTGCCCACAAAATCAGCAGAGAAGCAAATGTCTCCATAGGATTTTACAGATTTAAAAGCAAACAAATTATTGATTTTTTAAAAGTCTATAGGAATGTGCAGTTGCTGTTCAGCTTGTCCTTTTGCATAATTTAGGAGGGGATATTGTACTCTGTTGGGTTACTGAGCAGTGCAGTGACTCGTGGTTAACCAGGTTATCCAGAAAGATCTTTAAAGCAGCAAAACAAGCTGGAAGCATCTCCTTTCTCCTCCACAATTCCCTCACTATAACGTGGCTAAAAGAGGTTCTCCAAAAGGTAAAAAGGGCTTGCAAGTTTGTGCTGTTGGTCTCGGAGTCTTGTTCTTTTCCAGTAATGGTGGGGTAGACTGGTCATCTGTAAGACACCAAAATGTGGTCTCTTAACCAACAAAAGAAGTTGTGTAAAAAAAAGTAGTACCTGTTTTTCTCCATATGTCTTGAGAAAGCAAATAAAAATTTGTGTTTGATATGCCTCTAAGAGGAAACAAATGTTAGAAAAATGTTGCCCAGAATTGTCCCTATTCCTTTTTTCCCCAGCAGCTGTTTGACTGAGGGTGAGAACTGGTGCCCCAGACTCAGCCAAGCAGCAAACCCAAAGCAGGCAAAAATATTTGATTTCAGCCATGGGCAAAACCACAACAGATGAAGACATTGCAGAGTTCTGAGATTTGCCTCGGGGCTCAGCGTTTGCAGCACCCCTGCCCCTCCTGGGAGCAGACTGTACTCTGCTGTGGTGATGATGATAATGTGTGCATGGAACATGTTCTGCACCTTGTGCTTCTGCGTAGGCATGGGAAAAAGGTGAACATATGCTTTTGAAGAAGCTGTCTTATCCTTGTTTCCTTCTAAAGGTGCCATATGTGCTCTCTGAGTCACTGGGACGTAGTTTACCCCGTGATAGGAGTAGCTCTGGACAGGTGCAGTAGGCTCTGAGATTGATGTAGAGGTCAATGTGCTTTTAGATCTGAGATTCATATTCTGCACCATGTCCTCAGCTGGCAGTGGTGACAAACCCAGTCTTCCTACAGCTGGGCTTCAGCAGCTTGGGGCTGTTCTTTGTGGTCTTTTTCTTCCAGACATCTTCCCACCTTGTGCTGCAGCCAGGTGGAGACTCTGTTTTAGGCGTGTACAATATTTTGTTGACATCTGACACTGGCCAGTTATGACTTTGGCAGTGGTGCCATTCCCGTGTTCAGATCATGAAACTGTTTGCCATGTCTCATGGCAGTGTGTCTGCAGACTAATTCACCTCAGCTTCTGAAAGCACACCATGTCCCAGGCAGACGTTCCCCTTTTTGTTATCAGCTCTTGGCTAATATAAACAATATTCACTTCCCAAGTGGCACAGATATGCAAATGAACCTTTCATAGGATAATGGCCATATGAAGCTTTGCTAGCAGGCATTCACAACACGTGGAGCCATGTTGGTGCCAGATGCTTGCAGGATTTTGGCTGAGCTATTCCCTTTTCCTGTAGGATAGTCAGTACCAGGCTATTTTGGGAGATCCACTGCAGGCCCAGATCAATGATTGGTGCTTCTTGTAGCAGCTTCAGGCAACAGTACTCTCCAGGTTGCCACAGGATTAGCTGGCCCCTACAGTGTCATTCTGCCTCCTAAAGCCCTTGGCTTGTCTGGCTGCTGTGGAGCCTTTTACAAACACCAAGCCAGTGTCATGTTGCAGCATCTCTGAGATGTGCCACTTTTTCATGACACAAACAGAACACTGCATCATTCTTAGTGAAATCTTCTGGGGAATCATGTTGTGATGGGATGAACAAAGCTGTAGCAAAACAATCAGATTCTTCTGTCTTTTCAAACTAGGATAAAACCTTGTATTCGTGTATACAGACTTCCATAATGAGGTAAAAACCACTCACTAGTATACATGGAACTGCACAGTTTTTGCTTCTTTGTTTGTCAGGTAAAAAGGCTGCCTGATATATTGAGGTCTATTGCTTTATCAGAGGAGAACATCAATCTGCTTTTCCCTTTTTTCTTTGCGGATTAAAACTCACCTAAAATAGCTGAATTCAGTATAAATCTTGCCAGCAGAAGCTGTAAATTTGAGATGGTTCAGGGATTGGTGATCAAGCAAAACTCACAGCCTTTGCTTGCATTAACTCACTTAAAGAAATTGCTAGCTCCCATCCTAGCCATGGAAACCCAGCACTTGCACCGCAGGGCAGCAGCTGTGGCAGGACAAGATAAGTCATTGCTTTGGGAGGCCAGAAACTGGAACTGAGTTCAAATGCCCACAGAAGAGATGATCTTCCCTTAATGCCCAGTATTGTGTACTGGGAGGGAGAAAGCAGTAGCAGTTTTAATGTACTATGCTCCATATGGACTCCCTTGAATGGGGGATGCCTCTCAGAACACGTGTGACTTGCAGGAAATTTGTTGTCAGGAGCACCAGGAGCACAGGTACAGCCCTTCTCATCAACTGCCTTACTGTTTGAGTGGCCACAAATTACTTGTCCTGGATTTCATCTTGGCATCCTGCTCTGAGCAAAACAAAATTACAAGAGGCAGTGGGGACAGCATGAGAGCCAAAACCATTGCTGATGGCACAGTGGTTTTCAGCATCCAAAGCTATCTGGAGATTGGGACACTCTTTCAGTCTGCTCACCACAGAGCTAATGCTTGCAGGCTAAGGCTGGCAATTTTTTTTCTACTTAGAGAAGAGATCTGTGCTACATCACCCTCTCACTGGGGAGATTCTTGTCCTAAGCCCTGTGCCCATGAAGCTGGAGATCCAGTGCTTTGCCTGGGATTGTTAGGGCAGAGAAGAGCTCTGAGAGGTCTGTCCTCTCCCTGACCCCACTCTGTGTCCTGCAGCTGGGCAGCCAGCCTGCTACTGCAAAAGTCCCATGGTGGAGGCCATCACACATGCTCTGCTCAGCCTTTTGTGATCACTGTTAGCCATTTGTGCCTCACAGTGTTGCTTTTCCCTAGATCATGTTTGCTCTGTAGATGACTATTTTAAATAAAACAGAGTTGATGTTATGTAGGCAGAACATTTGAAGGCCTTTACTTGCATTTCTGACAAAGCATGCAATTATTCCAGCACCAGCATGACTGTTTTGTTTGCCAAATGCTGATCTGATTTATCTCTATACTAGACTGAAAAGTGGTATAGCTAATGACAGTCAGCTCCAACATCTTTTCCTGATTGCCTATTATTGTCCTGAACCGGTTTAATTTTCTATTGTCTTTGTTAAAAATGTACAAGGGGAAGAAGAGGTTGTTTTAATCCTCCGTATTGGACTATTGAGAATAGCCAGAATTTAATGTGCCATCAGGAAGGCAGAACTACAGCCTTGCTTTTTGGTAGTGACTCACAACATAAATTAAGCAGGATGGTCCCCAAGGCTTATACTTCTCATGCACTCTGCGTCATGTTAGAAACATTAAAATATTAACAAACTTTGATCCCAGAGCAGCTCGATGCTCACTCAGATCTAGTTTTCAAGCTAGAATGCACTCCCTGTTTGGAGTGTATAGTAAACTTCAGAAAACTTGGCCTGAAAGCCCAGAGCATCATCATTCAGCAGCACCTAAACTCCCTCTTCAATTATTTAAAAGCCACTCTGAGAGATTCTTTGGAGTCATGTTACAGATATTTGTTGATATTATAGTTTTTCATTAAATGCCATATCTCCCTGGCCCTCCCCAGTTCTTGTGAATGAGATCATTACTATTTCTACATGGTAATACCACCACCTCATTCTCCCTAGCACCTTGGAACTATCAATGTCCTTGTGCTGATGTCACAAAGATGAGACCTTAAATATCCTGAAGCTATTCCTAATTAGCTAGGGTTTCTCACACAGGAAAACCACTGGGATTGAGTTTCAAGAAGCGAAAGAGAAGAGCCAATTGAAGGAATATAACATTTTCTTTCCCTGAATATTGCAAGAGGAGCATTAGGTACTGGCCAGCTATCAAAACGTTTTCTCACATGCCCTCCTCCCTTACAGTCCTTCTCCCAGGGACCTCAGTGGTGGCTGCAGTGAAGAAGCACATGTGTGAGGAAGACAATCAAATCCCTGACAGCTCTGCCTCCTGCACTGAGCTGCCAATTCAGTGTTAGGGATGTTTTTTTCACAGGCTCCTGCAGATTCCTTGATGTTGTCTCACCCAGACCTAGAGGGCCCAGGGAAAACTGTTTGCTTGCAATAGCAGCAGTCTTACTGCACAGGTGGGCAGTGAAAAGCTAGAGAGCAAAGCGAGGGATACTGGCCTGTATTACATTATATTTTTTAATTTCTCCCTTCTCATCCCCCCACTCAGGCCTGATTGAGCTGTGCCTAAAGAAGTTCAGAGTATTTCTGAATTTTTGTTTGGAAAGGTCTTCTGAAAATTTTCTGCCCGTTAAGGCTATGTGAAGTTGCACATCAGAAAGAGCTCCGGTGCTGCAAAATGACATGCCCATCATCTCCACATTTCTCTCTGTGAATGTCTTCCAGCATTTCTCCTTTAAACTTCAGCAACGCCCTCACCCAGCTTTAATTGTTGCTTTACTTTGATCTTTGCACAGCAAGTATTTTTCAGTCGACTTTACCAGAAGAAGCTGAAGTATCACCTAAGGGTTATGGAGGTAGGGGAGTAAGTGCACATCTGGGACAGGCTCTTTTAGGAGAAAATAGCTACTGCTGGCATTTGGGTGTCCTTGAGTGACCAGTAGCTCTAGACTTGTACTCCCTTCTGAGGGGCAGCTATTTTCACTCACTGGTGAGAGTTTCCAGATCATGAGACACACATTAAGAAGCCCTTTTTACCATGGACTGACTGTGAATTGAATGGAAATTAAACAATAATCAAAACAGGCAATTCTGAGTCTTCTGTTGTTGCTGGCAATCAGGTTACCAGCAAGTAGCTTTGGTGACCCTAAGACTGAGAGCCACTGCAGCTGGCAAGATAATTAAAGAGGGAAGGACATGCAAAGGGTAACATGCAGACCTCCAGTAAGCTGAACTGAATACTGATCACACCTTTGCTTTGTCTTTTATTCCATCAGAAATTTTTGGCATGCCACTAAACTTCTGTTCCACATTTTCTCTCAGACAATTTCCATGTTCCTCCATCAGATTTCTGCTTCACTAAAAGGACTATCTGAAAACACTTTTAAAATTGATTTTCTAAATGACTACAAGATGCTTTATTGAAAAATTATGACTTTACTGCTTCTCCTATAAACAGACTGGATTGTATTCACAAAGGACACCTCTGACCTGCAGAGTGAGGAACAAGCAAGTTAAAACTTTCTAAACAAACTAAGTAACAATAATTAAAGTACAAATGAGACCTTAGCAACTAGGCTAAGGAACAAGCACCTGAAAGAGTAAAACATCTTTCTTGCTGATGAAACAACTAGTTTCCATTCAATTCCCAGACATGTGAAAAAGTGTATTTTCAAGCCTGGCTTGTTTTCATTAGTAACTAAAATCTAAACTGATCACAAAACTACAGGGGACAATGTCAGGTTTCTGTCATGGGCAGAACAATGCTAATGGCAACAAATGTATGAAAACAAAGGGAGCTGGCCCAGGCTGGCAGCCACATACCCACCATAATTTGCTGACAAGGATCCCTGACACGTGAGATGACTCTGGAAAGGGCCAGGTGTACGTGCCTGATGGATGAGTGGCATGAGGAGCATGGCAGACATTTGAGTGCAGCACAGGGTGGTCAGGAGCAGGATCAGGCTGTGATGCAGGACACACATGAAGGAGCTGTGGCTTGGGCATCTGGCAGCCAGCAGTGCCTGCCTGCACGCCTGCCTTGGAGAGCTGCAGCCAGGCACAGGTCTGAGGATCCCTGGCTCTGGGGAAAGACAGACCACACAGGAAAGAGAGCAGATGTAGGAGGAACAAAACCTGATGCATAGCTGAATCCCTGGGCTCTGTTTTTCACAGAGCTGTCCCCACAGGACCTCTCTCTCTCATCTCTGCTCCCCAGGAGATGGCAAGGTCTGTGGGCTGAGTGCACCTGCTGTGGAAATCCAGCTGTAATTATCCTGCATTTCTGCACAGAGTTGGAATTACCTGGCTGCAGGGTGGCCGTGGGGGGTGTTGCTTTACTGAGGAGGCTCTTGGGGCTGCACCAGGCATTGAAAGAGTAGTTTTGTTTATCCACTGGGTAAAGCTTCCAGAGGGCAGGTAAAATCTCTGTGTTCATTAGGAGTACAGGATGAGTAGGAGTTCTTGCTGAGTAGTTTTCTCTGCCCAAGCATTGGCTGGAAAGTCACTTGTGCATCTAAGAAATCCAATGCAATCTGTGAAATGGGATTATGAAAAAAAAATGCAGCAATGTACTAGAAAAATTCAGTGATTTTGAGCACGGCAAGAGTGGACAGAAGGAATAAATCTTCGTACTGTTACCTTATTTTTTTTGGAATTATGATAGTCATTAAAGTCTGTTCCTAATATAGGGGGACTTACAGCAAAGAGAACAGAAATTTGTATGGCACACATTGTTAAATAATTTGAAAATCAATACAGTGTACTTTTCTAAAACATCTTTTATGCAAACAATGGCCCAAACTGTTTTTATTTTTAAAAATCAATATAACTTCAAAATTAAGTGACAAATAAAATTTATTGCTAGGAGAATGTCCTATTTTTGGCTTAAACATTGACGCACCCCGACTGCTGCTGCTGCTGCTGTGTGTTCTAACTGTCCTTCAAAACCAGGAGATGGAGGAAGAAGCAAGGTGGGTGTCAGCCTCTTCTCCCAAGTAAAATGCAACAGGACAAATGTAAATAGCACTGGGGAAGGTTTAGAGGTATAAGTAAGAATTTCTTCACCGAAGGGATTGTTAAGCATTGGCACAGGCTGCTCAGGGAAGTGGTGGAGTCACCATTTCTGGAGGTATTTAAAAGACATGTAGATGTAGCACTTAGGGACATGGCTCACTGATGGACTTCGCAGTGCTGGGTTAATGGTTGGACTCAATGATCTTAGAGGTTTTTTCCAATTTAGTAATTCCATGATTCTAGGAATGAGCATTTCAGAAAACACTATTAACTAGTTGAGGAAAGGAGCTGAATATTGAAGTTATGAAACACCTGATGGTTTGTAGGAAAGTATAAAATTGTTTCCATTTGAAGGATGAAACAAGTACTTATATTTTATTTGACATAAAGAGATCCATTGGATGTCTACTTGTAAGTCCTAGGAGAAAATGTTAGACATGCAGCTGAAGTCCTGGACATGCAGGGTGAAAATTATCAGCTGCATTTCCAGGGTGCTTGGAGAGGTCTTCCTTGCTTCTTCCCTTGTGTTTAGAAGGAGGAGAAACTGTCCTGGATCCCAGCCTGGGAGGGAAGGATGAGGAAAGTGAAAGAAACCTGCCCCTTGCTGGGATAGCTGTGGACAGGAGAGAGGAGTAACAGGAGTGGCTGTGCTCTGGTGCTCTGAGCAAGGGGAGTCTGGGGGAGGCAGAAGTTAATGGCTGGTGGGGAACTGGCTGTGATCTTCTCTTAACTCTCCACTTGTGGTGGAATCAGAGCTGACAGAAATCAGCTCAAAGTGAGGGTTTGCAACACCCAAATCTGACCACAGCAGGCTGGCATGAAGCTGAGCATGGGCTCCCTGTCAGTAGCAGAAGCAATGTGTTGAGAGATCAAGTCTAGGAACAGTAACCACAGTCCTTACTTTTCAAAATAAGGGGTTTCTGATGGAATTTTGTTCTATGTAATTTAAATCCTTTACCTGAGAGTGGTCCTTCATGGTTATTGTGGATGTACTGAGTTTAACCATCAGCTGCTCTTAGGTAATGTCTCTGTGCTTCATTGCCTGTGGTGCTGCCCAAGCACACAGTTAAGAAGAATTGTGGATGCCCAGTGGAGCTGCTCTGCTGTTAGCAATTCCCCCCTCCTCTGAAGTGCTTCCTGGTAAGGAAATTGTCTTGCTCTCTCACAACAAAATCCATCAGCAGGTTCCTCTCAGGTCTCATCACCACCTTCACTACCTTCCTGCTTACACTGATTAAAACAATTTTTAATATTCTTACTTCTTTATTCTGTTTTGCTGTGTTATATGTAACAATTTTGGTTAGAAAAATGAAGAAATAAGGAAGTGAGATGGTTTTGCAGATCACCTAGACTGCTACAGAATCCCCTATGAGCCTTCTCTGATCTGCTATGCCACAGTAAAAGTCCTTGGTAATCAGTGTGAAATTGCATCAGGATTATCATCCAGGCAGCAAACCTATGACCATTTAGGCAGTAACAAGCGTTTTCCTCAGAGATTATAAAAATGCAGATTAGAATCCTATATCTGAATCACTCTACACCAAATTAATTGCTTTGTTTTTATTTAAAAATATAGAAAGAACTTAAGTACATGGGGAATTTTTCTTCCATAATCTGTAGTCAGGGATCAGAGCTGGTGATGGCTGTACCTTCACTGGGAGAGAATGAGAAACATAGTGGTTAAATTTTATTTGGGTCACTTGTAACATTTAATTTTCACAGCAGTGTGGTTGGCAGAATATTTTATTATCTATTATTTTGCAGAATGAAACGATGGAAATCCACATCAGTCCTTCTCAGTAAAAGACAGTGGGATTATACTGTATTATATTATGAACACTGCATATGTTTTAAAAGTCGGCATGGACATTCCTATAAGATGAGGCTGGGAAAGGGAGGCTTTTTGTCCTGTCAAAGCCAGTGGAGTGGAGGTAGGTCTTTCCAAATGTGTAGCAGCCCTCTGGGGAAGGAGAGAGATGTGAACCACAGTGACGTGCGGGAGGCAGACACCCGCCCCCTGCCACCCCCAGGTGCGAGAGCGTGAATGTGTGCGAGGGCTGCTCCTCGGAAACACAGAGCTGGCAGGATCCACCTCTTCGGCTGGTGGAACAAGAACGGATTTACATCTCATCCCTGCCATCCTCCAGGGCAGGGATCGGAGCTAAACAAAAACCTCTTCAGCTAAGGAGAGGGAACGCGTGGATTTCACGTAGGAGCTGAGGTTCACTCTTAGGTACAGGAGGATTTGGCTGCACTGTGCCACCAGCCCACGTCGGGGCTGGTCCAGGCTCTGCAGCGCCGGGGAATGAATGCAGGAGGGATGCCTGCGTGCCTTGGCCACCAGGGCATCTGCCAGGAGCAGCTGAAAGCATCCTGCTTGGCTCTCTCAGCCTTTGGGCTGGGGGAAGCAGAAAGCAAGAAGGTTGTATAAATTCTCAACCAAATGAGTATACTAAAATTGCAGCACTCCTACTTCTTTCTTCTGGGTGTGGGCATTAAAAAATACATCTTCAGTAGGCAGGGAGTGGGTGTGTGAGAGAGCAAAGTGTTTGCACTCCTTTCCCACCATCTCAAAAAGTGTGGATGTTTCAGGGGAAAGGATCCTGACTGCAGTGCTCGTCTTTGATTAGCACATCATAAAGAAGTCACACATTGAATTGCCCAGTCCTAAGTGTCTGCAGAAAAGATTATGGAAGGAACAGACAAAATGAATATTACCAGATCACCAAGACTGGAAGACATTTATCCAGGTCTTCCAAAGGAGAATGTAAGGTTGCAAGAGCTGATCTGCCTAAAGCAGCTCACAAGCTCTTGTCTAAAACCAGTTTGACGTTATAAGGTTGTTACAACCATGACAGCAGTTTTTTAGAAAGGTTTCCAGTGGAGACAGAGGAAAATGTGGGCTGCTAAATTTGACACTTGTGTTGGGAAACCTAATAGGAAGTATAAAAGTAAGATAATAAGTGGACAGGGAGTAAAAATGACAAACGGAAAATTGATGTGACTTAGAGCCTGATCCTATCTCATAAATGTATCAGAGTGGTGGCTTAGGCTGGGCTGCTTGGTATAATCCTCTTGAATTTCTTGTGAGGGCCTGGGTTGCCTGGGAGTGAGGTTGCCATGAACACCTCCACCTCTAGTTGCCTTGAACAGTTTGTAAGAGATTGTGGGGCAGACGTGAGGGTGCAGCTAGTAAAGGAGAAGAGACTGTGCAGAGTTGCAAGTGGTGGGTGTGAGAGGAAAGAGGCACTGAGTGGGAATAATCCAGGCAACAGGACAGAGAAGGAGACTGGGGAAAGGAAAATGGATGTGGGGAGGCAGCTCTATATTGGCTTTTTTCTTTCTGATTAGAAAAAGATAAAAATGCAGGGTGAGGTAAGAGAGATACTGATGGAGGCAGCCAAGAGAAGCTGCTTGGGGGCGATGGACAGGTGTCACCTGGGACATGGTCCCTTGCAGTGACTCAAACAAGTACCCTTGGCACAGCAGGGGCCTTGGCTCAATCTGATCTCTGGAGGTAGGATAGTGCTTTCCAGCAGAAGGATGAGAGGCAATGGACACAAACTGAAATAGGGAAAATGCCATTTATACATCAAAAGGATCTTCTTTATGGACAAGGGTGATCAAACACAGGCACAGAAGGACCCAGGGAGGTTGTGAAATCTCTCTTCTTAGAGGTATTCAGAAGCCATCTGGACATGGTCCTGTGTGAATGGCTCTAGATGGCCCTGCCTGAGCAGGCAGGTTGGAGTAAATGACCTCCAGAGATCATTTTCCACTTGGACTGTTGAGTGAAGAGGATGGTCGAGCTACTGTTTGCTTGTGAAGAAGAAATGGGAAAAAGATAACAATGGCTCTGGGTTTTAGGACTGATTCAGGTTTTCCATACCAATGTGTTGTCTCCCCTATTCTATCTTTCTGATAGCTTAAGACTCATTTATATAATGCCGCTTCTTGCAGCCAACTTTTTCTTCAGCCCCCAGAAAGTACATTTTAACTTCCAAATTTCTAAGTGTAAGATTTTCATGAGAACCTCTTGGAATAGGACCAGCCCTATTTCTGCTTATCAGTATCTAATAGAAGAGCTTTAGTCTTTCTAAAAGTCATTGCTTACCTTGCTTCTCCAAAGGGACTGATTTTTCTTGTGTGAATGAGGCTGTCAGTAAAATTATGATTAACCCATGTTCTACATTACGTATTGATCTTGAGTTCACTTCTTGTTATTACAAATTGAATACCCCAAAAAACGATTAAAGTCCTCAAATATATTAAAGACTGACTTTCTCTTGAGTTATTTGGTGACAGCTACAATTGTCTGAAGCATTAAAGCTGGCATCTCGCAGCTTAGCTGAAGGAAGTTGAGACGCATGATATTTTCAACAGATGAGACCTTGACCTTGGAAATAGCTTTTGTGCTCGTCCTCCAGGGACTGTACTTGTGCACCTGAAGGTTTTGCTGCAAAATTTCCTGGTAAAAGGAGTGGAGTGGATCAGGAGAGGCTGGTGGGTGAGACTTACGGGATTCCTGAATGGTTGATAATGGTCGACATTAGGATATGTGTGGTTGTTTTCTTCTTCTAAAATATTTTACCTCTGAGCCCAGATGTTTGGATGAATTTTTAAATACCTATTTTATGTGTAGTTTAAAGGCAGATATCTTTGTCAGTAAGCCATTTAGCTAGAAGCTTTCTTTAACTCTGTAGTTAAAGACACCATGTGGTGACTTACTAGGAAGCCTAAACAAAATTGATAAGAGCTAGGTAGGCCTGCCAACATCTTTGTATAGAGAGAACATATTTTCCTAAATTAGAAAGCTATTTAAAGAGAGCACATCCTCCCTTTCTTGAAAGGAAGACCTCCTGCCTTAAGAGTTCAGAAACTCAGGGTTTTTTTTTTTTTGTTAGCTCTGTTTTGCATATCTGATTACAGACTACTTTGAGGGCCAAGGTTTTTAGAAGTGAAATCCCTGAAATATGCTTTGGTCAGCCCCTCAACTGCTTTTTTCACAGCTATTAGTTTTTGTCCTGTACTGAGTAATTAACTTGCTTCAAGTATGTGCTCTGTCCTTGTGGCTAATTCCATCTGCTGGGGAATAGTTTACTTATTACCTCAGGTATAAAAAGTACCCAAACTTATAACAATGCCTGTGATACAGCAAAAGCTAACCTGCTCCTTCCAGAGAGCTACCTCTCTAAAGGCTCAAGCAACCTGCTTTACAGTCAGCAGTGAAATAACAGTGGAGACACGATCAAATAAATCTGTGTTAATGGCTGTAAGGCCTGGCTACCTGTCCTGTAAAGCTGCCTCTTGCTCTGAGGATCTCTACTGCTGCCAAAGTAGGCTCATGCACGTGAGCTCCATCAGCAGTGTAATTATGGGAAGGAAGTGTTGGCTGTACAGACATCACCCGAGCACCTCCTGCTAGCCAACACTTTGTGATTTGAGGGTGGGTCAGGCTGGGGGGAAAGTGTTTTGGAAAACAAGGGGTACAAGACACTAATAGATCTCTAAGTCCCATTCCCACTCGCTCTTTCTCCTTAATTAGTTTCACTGGCTGTTTCTCCACCTCAACAAAGTAGCTGGAGCCATTGCACTCTTCACCAGCTGCTGTTTTATCCATTGTGGCAGGAGTTCTCTTAAAATACAACAGGAGAAAACATCTGGGCTCACATATTCCACATCAAACATGAATGGATGTCTATAGAAAAACTTTCAGTAATTCATTCAGCTTTCTCTGAGCAGTCAGACTGTTTTGTGGAGTCTGCCATCACATAGAGCCCTCCCATCTGGCTTATCCTTTTGGTATAGACTTCTGCTCTGTTCTCTGGATTTGCCACTCTAAGTTTCTGTAGTGACAGAACTTAAAACTGGTATTTTCGTGTAATTTAGAAAACTTCCAGCTGTCTGACAGACTGTTAAAGAGGTGAGGATATGTTATAGACCTATAAATATACAGTACTCTTTGTAATAACAACAGAAAACCTATTTCGATTTTCTTCTCCCATTTGGCAAGGTTCCAAGCATCTGCTGTCCAAGAATATCAACCTTTTGTACCAAATTGGTATACTGAAACAGAATAGGTCCAATTTGTTTATTCCCTTAGTGATGAAATAAAACCCTCCAAAATTGCTACCAGATGACAGAAGGTAATGAGAACTATGAGGTCAGATTTACGGTCCTTGTAACAAATCTCTGGTAATAATACAGACATCACAATAAATTTTATTAAAAAAATAACAAAACCACCCCTATTCATTTTTTCCTCCTTTAAAATAAGTGAAATTGGGACAGGCAAGGAAAAAAGTTGTTGATCTTGCATTTTGGGTTATCCATGCTCACTAGAGAAATCCTTTGTATCTGGTGTTGAGGCTGGAAAGGGCTTGAGCTTTGAGGAAGGGCAGAGTAAAAACTCTTTGAGCACACCTAGCCATAGTCATCATCCAATCAGCAGATCTCTGGTCCTGAGGCGAGTTTCCTCTGCTTACAACTGTCTCTCCAAATTTCCCTGATATTAGGAATTAGACAGGGATCTGTGCCTCACAAGTGAGCAGGAGGTCTGCTCTCCAGCCACCAGTGTGGCAGGCAGAGGCAGCAAAGAGGCAAGGGGCTCCTGGGGCACTCTGTTCTCTGTTTGTTACAGCAATTTCTTGAGCTCATTGTAGTGATTTGCCAGAAGGCTTCTGCACTGAAGGGAAAACGTATCAAGCTGGAAGCTGGCTAGTGGGGCAGAGGAGGTAAATGGGCAGAACAGAAATGATGCAATTTCTTTGTGTGGCAGCAGCTAAGTGGTTAAGGACAAAGAGCTCCAAACTCATTCCTTAAGCCATGCCTTTTTGGAACTGCAGCTGTGGCTAAAGCTGTTGGTGAATACTAGGCTTCATATAATAGCAAGAGACATAAATGTCACTGATTCCACCAGGACAGGCAAGATTCATGTCAGAAGACAGCTGCTGTCCGACCTTGAGTTAGTAGTGAGATGTCCTGTTAACTTTCCTTCCAGGAAATGATGTGGGGGGCTGTTTGCACCCTCCAGCTGCCATCTCAGGAGGAAATTGTCAGGAGCTGCCAAATCTAGTAGCCAGATGGAGGTGAGACTGCTTTTGCAGCCCCATTTCCCCAGTAGCCAGGTTGGGCTGCATGCAGGGAATTGTAAGGACGTAGA
>VZTT01055212.1:38214-59537 GCA_013400855.1 Buphagus erythrorhynchus
CACACTCTCATTAAAAATGATTTTGCAATGGGAGAAGAGGGCATTGAGTCCAAAAAGCTAAGTTTTATATATTTTATTCATAAAAACAGATTTGCAACAATTTATTAAAAATTGATTTCATGCAGTATAAGGTTATACAAGAAATTCTTCATTTACATTTTATTCTGGCAGTTCCAGTCTAGTTTAAAGCATTTGTGCACTAACATCATTGGAAAATGCCATTGGGGCACAGCCTCTTCATAAATTTACAGTACATTTTTGCTGCAGTATAAAAGAACAGAAACATTAAATAGCTATATTCACTTGGTTGGTCTTGTTATCTGCAGTAAAGTAAAAAAAAAAATGTTATGGGAGAAACTACAGTATCATTGAGACAAAGAATGTACTGCGTGGTTTAAACCTAATAAACGTCACACAGTCAGTATTCACGAAGTTACAGACACACACACACACACACACACACACTCACCTCCAATGGTCCGATACTTCTGAATTATTTTTTTTTTTTCCTGCTAAGTTGGAATAATATTTCTACAGAGATCTTTGTGTATACATTATATACAATATAGTAATTTTCTCTTTTTAAAAATTAACATTCCTTTTAAAATAAACCAGGCCCTGATGATATTAATAAAGCAAGAGAATACTGTCAACACACATTGAGTGACGACGTCAGTGTTTAGTGCTTAAACAGAGTAATGAGTTCTAGTTTATCTGTGTTTATACTTACATGGTTTTTTGTTCTAAAAGCTACAGATATTTCCATAACCTCTCTTACTGTATGTGCCAAGTGAAATATTTTGTGATGCTCCTGATTGTAAGATTCAGATACATATTCATGTTGGTTTTGGCCACTATGAGGTGTGTTTTATTTTTAATGGAGATTTATGCTAGCTTGTCAAAGCTGCAGTTAAATCCCTCAGCTAATGAACCCCTTCAGCTGTGCTTCAGTCATTGCTGATTCACAAACCTTTGTACAAATGTCATTCCAAAGGTTTGGTCTGAGGGGCACAAGTGTTGATTAAAGAAAACTGAGAGCCCAGTGGGTGCTTCATGTGGTTTTTTCCCCCCCTACTTTTAGCAAACAGCCCTGGCAGTGAGAGGATACATTTCCAGTCCCTTGGAAAAAGAAGCTGCATGTGTGTCTCACCTGTGCCTGAGGGTTTGGCTCCAGAGTTGGTCCAGACGGTACACCACTATCGTTCCTCCTAATTACTTTGGTTCAGGGAAAGGAGCTAAAGTATAAAATCCATTGTTTTTTCACAGTCCTTTCAGGATTCAGGTAAAATATTCCATTGGTAAATTGGATTTGTCCTCTCCTATCCGCTACAACTGTCACACGTACGCAGGTACGAAGCAAACATAGTGTATATTCACATCTACGTGCCCTGCAGGCTTTGCCTGCAGCAGCAAAGTGCTGTGCCCTAATCCCTCCCCCCCAACTCCACTCAATTAATTTTATTGTAATTATGTGTGACACGATTCAAACAAACTAGGAAAAACAATTCATCCTGTGGCATTAAGACTTTACTACCCATCTGTCCTCAGTTTCCTGAGTTATCAGCCCTAGGACTTTTTCAGACAGTTTAGTGTGTTATGGTTGGTGGTGTCTATGCTGAAATAGGTGCAGAAACTTTGCTAAAAATGAAGCTGCAGATGGTCAGCAGTCACTGCCATTGCCCTGGAGAAGGGTGAAGTGCTCTGCTTGCAATCAGCAGCTCTCCAGCTGGGGGCAACTCAGAGCTGGAGCTTCAGGCTCTGCTTGGGTTACACATACAGCTGCAAGGTAAAGGTGACCCTGATCACAGCACTGCAGAGTCTCAATGACACCCGAGGAATCATTTCTCACAATTCTTCTTTCCTACTAAACACTGTCCCTGAAATGAAAAAAAGCAAGACTAACCAGTGCAGAATGTTTCCAGCGATTTAACACAACTCTTGTAAAAATGAGTGTATCTATTCCAACATGATATAGCTCGACCACTATATTTTCCTTACATGGATACAGTATAGAATTGCATGTTCTCAGCAGCCACGTAAAGCTCAGTGACATTTGAGTTTGATTTTATTTCCTAGTGTCTTTTTTGCAAGATCCATATTTCCCAGCCTCCTTGTTGCTAGTAGAAATTTTGGAAGAAACATTTTTCAGTGACTTCTAGGTGAAGAAATAAAAACTCCATGAATAAGGCTACAGATCAAACTCTTTTGTGTCCTCCTTTGCTTTTTCACACGAGTTACGTGAGCACTCCTGTGATGAGGGCCTCAGCAGAAGTTCCTCTGCGGTAAGAGCCAATGTTACACGTTTGTAGCAGAGTTCTAGGTCAGATGTTTAGTCCAGTCATTGAGTACTTAAAAGCAGTTCAGGAAGCACTGATCTCCCCCTCCTACAGCCCTGAAACCATCACTCGGAAGGAGGGTGGCACGTGTCTGTGCCGAGGGCTGGCACTGGGGCTTACACACGGGCTGGCACAGCTGGCATCAACTCCTCCTATGGACGGCAGGTAGGCGTGATGGAGGATGGGCAGCTGCAAGGACAGCCGGCGCTGTATGCTGCGGGAGAGACGGGAGAGGAACGTTAGCCAAGGATGGAATACATCACATGGAATATGTCACATGGAATGCGTCACATGGAATGCATCACATGGAATGCGTCACATGGAATGCATCACATGGAATATATCTCATGGAATACATCTCATGGAATACATCACATGGAATGCATCACATGGAATACATGGCATGGAATACATCACATGGAATACGTCACATGGAATACATCTCATGGAATACATCACATGGAATACGTCACATGGATTACATCTCATGGAATACATCTCATGGAATACATCTCCTGGCTGATGTGCTCCCAGGCTGTTGCGAGGGAGCTCTCTGTGCCCACCGCTGTGACCGACAGGGTTAATGCCAAGAGCATTGCACTTGCTGATGCTGAACTGTGCCACCATGGTGTTGTTTTCCCCTTGGGGAACTTTTCTGACAGGTTAGACATGACAAAGGAAACTAAGAGCGCTTTCTCAGCATCCCACAACCCTCTGAAATTCCCAGCTACATTCAGGTTAATTGTTGGACTGCTGACACCAAGAAAAGGGAAGACCTTAAGTTTGCAAAGAGGGTGTATGGCTCGGTGACCCCCCACCCCTTGCAAAGCCATCTACTGCCTGCAGAGCCCTGTCCAGCTGTGTAGACATGCATGAGGTCACAGACTGAGTTTCAAGCCACGCATCGCTTAGCACAAGGATGTCAGTATTAAGGATGGCATTTCTGCAACTCCAGCTAAAGCAAACACAGGTGCATGGTGGGAGGGACTTGGGACTGATGGCTTTTTCCTCTTTTAAGTAGTTCCTCTCTAAAGTTTGGGTCTGTGCTTTTGAGGTGATAGATGCTTTTGAGTTCTGTCAGGCAGTGCTATGGGACTGAGGAGCTGGCACTCTAAAAGCAGTCCTGCCCAAAACCCATACTAAATTTCTATAATACTAAATACTAAATACTAAATACTAAAATTCACCGTTCCAGAACCCAATATTCTGTATCCATTTTTCCAAGTGGATTGACATGATGTTAACTGGTATAATTTTTTCTTTAAATGAATACTTAATCATGCTCACAGGTATCCCATCTAAGCCCTTTCCTTGGAGAGGATGGTGCCATGAGAAAAGGGCTCTGCTAGTCCTGTGCTGTGGATATACTAGCATGTAGTACCTCCTGAGACTTCTCCCCAGTTCCCGACTTGCTCAGATGTTAGGAAGAAGCCTCTGGGATCTACCACATGAACGTGAGTAAAAGATAACAAAAGAGGCTCTTTCCCCCCTGGGGAGAATCTGAGGTTTACTTCTTGTGGATTTCCAGGAGCGAAAAGAGGGTGAGGTCAAGGGGCATAGGTCTTTTCTAGGGTCTGGAAGGGGGTGGGAGGCAATTGGATCTCAGCCAACCAAGCACGGCCAGAGGGGATAGGGACCAGACCACAGGGCATTATAGGGGTCACGGAATCTACCTTTTCCAATACATCTAGTGAATTACAACACTAGCACCTTTCACAAAATTAAAATCCTGTTGAGGTTTGCTAGTGTAAAAGATGTTTTCAGTCATTTTATCATCAGGATGGCTTTGTATTTGGAGATATTCACCCTTGAAACACAGAGGCACTTTCTAAAGAGAAGACAGATGTCAAAGTGGCTGAGCTGAAGTGAAGACTGGCTTTTGGATTTCAGAACAAAAATGCCCATAGAAAGCATTGTATCAGTATAATAGAGTTTTAAATTTATGTTTGCCCGTTATCTGATATAATGACAGTGTATAGAAAGGCCTTTATAAGAGGTGTTTGTTTGAAAGCTAGCCTTTGGACAACTTTTTTGGTTCAAATGACATTTAATTGCTTTTTTGCTTTGTGTTGGGTAGCAAAGACAGATACTAAGGCATCCATTACACTGCTTGGGACCAAGCAGTATAGCTTTTAAATCCAAACAGAAAGAAATATAGCATCCTTCTCTTTAGTTTTTTCGCTACAAACTTCAGCTTGTTTATACAGAGGTGCAGTAGAAGTAGCTGTTGTCTGCCTACCCAGGAAACTCTTTCTCATTGTTTCTCCCCCTCAAACTCCTTTTTAAACTTTCACACAATGTTAGTCCTCAGTGATGATCATTCTAGTGCCGGCAATGCATTCCTGGAACTAAACAAAATCCATTCATTGTTATTTTGCTACTGTGCTCGACTCTTCCTGGTGCTATCAATGAAGTCATGCCTTGTTCCCAGGGAATGCAGAGGGGGCATGGCTTGCTGTTACCCTGTGCTGAATCCTTATGAGCCTGATGCTGTGGATTGTCATTCTGTCTCTTGTTGAGGGCTCAAATGTAGGATTGCCTGCACTTACTTTCCCACCAGTGGAAACGCTTACTTTGTTCAACTGTTACAGACTTCTCATTAAAGGGCTTTTTGAAGCTACTCCAAGAGAATCCAGTTGCATAATCAAGTGAATAGGATTTTTTTTCATCCATTTCAGTGTTAGCCATACCATGGACAAAGCATGTTTATTTAGCTATGCCAACGGTGGCTGCGGTGGGTGGCAATTTTTGCTTTAACTGTACTTAAAAGTTTACTTTCACTTGAAGACTTGGTTCCTGGAACTGGGGCAGAGAACTGTAGCCTGATGACTTGCACACAATTAAGATTGTAGACAAAACTCCTAGAATGAAATACGAAAAAAACAAAACGAGTAGCAAAATCCAAACAAGCTTGGTTTTTTCACCTGAAGTGAAAGTAAATTTTGTGCCTTGCTTCACTCTTTTTAGGTTTTTTTCCCTCTCAATGTCAGTGATTTTCTCTTCTTCCACTCCTGCCACATTTTCCCAATGCTTTAGGGGAAATTCTCGGTATCAATATAGGCTGCAGGATGAAGGGACCAAAGCAGCCCTGCCAAATAGGAACTGGGGGTGTTGGTGGATGAAAAGCTGGACATGATCCGGAAATGTGCACTTGCAGCCCAGAAAGTTAATCATATCCTGGGCTGTATCAAAAGCAGCGTGGCCAGCAGCATGAGAGAAGTGGTGCTGCCCCACTGCCCTTCTCTGGTGAGACCCCACCTGGAATACTGCATTCAGCTCTTCTCATAAGAAGAATGTGGACCTGCAAAAGCGAGTCCAGAGGAAGGCCAAAAAAATCAGAGGGCTGGGGGATGTCTTCCATGAAAACATGCTGAGAGAGCTGGTGTTTTTCATCTTGGAAGAGAGAGAGCTCCAGGGAGACCTTAAATCTGCCTTCCAGTACCTATAGGAGGCTTACAAGAAATCTGGAGAGGGACTTTTCACAAGAGCATGGAGTGAGAGGATGCTGTGTGAGGCTTTAAACAAAAAAGTGTAGATTTAGACTATATAAAAGTAATGCATTTTTATGATGAGGATGGTGAAACACTGCCACAGGTGACTCAGATGCCTCATCCTTGGAGACATTCAAGGCCAAACTGGATGGGGATTTGAACAACCTGATCTACATGAAGTTGTCTCTGCTCATTGCAGGGGTATTGGACTGTTTGACTTTTAAAGATCCCTTCCATCCAAAACCATTATATGACTCTAGGAATTTATTTCAAGTTGTCCATGCTATGTAGATATGTATGTGAAAGCATTTATATGGTCAAGTACTTTGGAGAGGTAATGGTTGGTAATAGTGGGTCTGGAATCACAGGCAACCACCAAAGGAGATGGAAAGCAAAATCCTGATGAGTGAGTGTTCTGTGTGTGGAATCTGTGTTAGGGCAAGTGTCCTCAACTCTGTACAGAAATACCATTTATTAGAGAAATAAAAAATCACGTAAAACTTTGACTTCCAAAGTCAGTGCACATAGGAACACAATGCAATGCACATGGGAATGCACAATACCACAAAGAGGGCCAAAGCATTTGAAATATATTTTGGTTTTGTTGTAGAAAACCACTAATAAGATCCATTGGTAAGTGGGGGGGGGACTGAAACAAATTGCTGCAGTCAAAAATCTGAAGTTCTGTGGGAGTGTGTAAACTGTGTCTAAGCACTCAGGGATTATTTCAGTTAATTCTGCAGCACATTAATGTTGATTTTTAGCAAATGTAGGGAAGTTGGAGAAGCTCTAAAAGACTACAGTAAAGCAAGATGTTCTACTAGCAAGTGAACTAACCAGTCTAAACCCACCTTATTTTAGTGACACATTTGAATAAGATCATAGATAGATAGATCATAGATAAACTACTCTCAGTGAAGAAACCAAGTAACAAAGGCCTGTTCGTGCTGAGGCACATGGCTGCAATGCAACAATCCAGTTACAACCAACATTTTTGAATGAGAATTTTTCGTGGCTTAAATTAGCATAACTGGCTCCAGCTATGCTTCGAAGTTATGCTTTGAAGGTTACAAAAAACCCTGCATATAGAAATAGTCTATTAAGATCACAAGTTTTAGCAGGGTCCTGCAGAAATCTGTCATCACCTCTACTTAGAGATCTGGAAGACTGTTACATATTGTTGCTGTTAAAATGAGAATGGAATAAATTTTAATGGTGCCAAAAACTAATGACCTGCTGGATGTAGGTCACCAATGAGAAGGGACAACATGCAGGAATGAAAGCACATAGATGGATGTCTTTAAGGGTCACAGAAGATAAACCACTGAACGTGGCCATCATGCAGATGAACTGACTGATGTGATCTTTAGATAAGCAGGACTGCCCATCAGGAAATATGCACAGTTTGATACTCATCAAAGCAGATGACTTTGCCTGAGAGACAATTCATCCTACTGGGAAAAGAATTATATCTATTTTAAACAAGTTCAGGCTGCTCTCTGGACCTGAGATGAGCTGGCATGGTACAGTGTCTATCCACACAGCTAAGCATCCCCCAGGATTGTTGCTAAGCATTACCTGGAAGAGTACAAATCGATACAGCTGTGCTGGGGAGTATGCTAAAAAATGGGAAATCAAAGTGCAGGGCTTGTGCCTGTACACTGGCATCGCTTTGCCTGCTATAGGAGGTGTTAATTTATACTATGTAGACAGTGTAAACAGGAAAGAAAGCAGTCAGCACCCACTTTTTGCTCCTCTTATCTGATGGTCTGACTGGGTATGGAAAATTTTACATGGCAGTGTGGAAAGCCTAGTGGGTTCTACCCAGCAGGAACTGCCAAGGGAAGTGAGAATCGTCTATATTCATGCTCTAAGCCATACAGACTGCATTTTCCTTAGATGCAGGGTTCTAAATCTGAGCCAAGCACAAAAAAATAGTTTTCCACATTCTGATTGAGACAATGTAAACGTCACCCCATCTACAAATGTGAAACAACTTCCTGCACTACTGCCTGAGATGTGTGTATACTGTTGTGCCTTTAATTTGTGCACAACTGTAGAATGAGGGACCTTACAATGAGTCAAATGTAGCACTAATGGTAAGAATGAATGAAAAAAATCCCAAATCAGCTCTTTTCTGGACTCTAAAAGAGCTTTCATACTAGAAGATGCCAGTTCTCATGAGTGCTGACAAGCACAGGAAGCTGGGTGATTTTTTTTCCACAGATGTTAAAGGGTTAAAACTTCTGCAGGAAAATGATTGTCTTGACATCCTCCTTTCACAGGTTTATGACCAAGAGGAAATATTTTTCAGATTAATGTCCTTGAGATCTGTATTCTTGAATAAGAGATAAGTTTCTCAGACTGTGTGACTACCTATCAGACACCCTATGTATAAAATGAAATGAGAAAGACAGAAAATGCAGCTTTAACTCATTTGTTTTTTCTTTGCAAAAATTATACATTTAACAACCATCAAAGGACAGAACTGCTGCCAGACAAGTTGAAAAACAAGCCCAGAGGTGCAGAAGGACATCTTAAAGAGTACAAACTTTGGAGACGGGCAATCTCTTGTAAAAAAGAGGGAAGTCCTGAAGACAGTTATACTTCTCCTCCCTGGCAGATCCACTGTGTTTGGGCAGTGTGGCTCTGGTACCCAAACTCCCAACTCATTCTCAGGAAAGAGACTGGCCCTTGGACCTGGCACAGTCACAGCTGTGCAAGTGCTGAATGACACTGTTTAGATTCAGCAGGACTTTGTTAATTGCTTTCCATAAATGTCAGACACTGTCCAGATTCGTATGACCCACTCCCCAGAACCTTTAGGAAATCTCATTCTTCTCATCTTATCACTAGCCTAGAGGAAGTTCTGTCACCACCACCACCACAAATATGTTTCTTTTTCTTTGTCTTTCTTAAATCTGTATCGAGACAATTGGATTATCTGAGTATCTGTGTTTTTCTTAGCATCTTTCTTAATATAAGTGGGCCACATTTGGATGAGGCTGCATTCACTACATTATTTCTGACAAATGGTGCTGAAAAAAACAGAGGCCTTCAAAAGCAATGCATTAAAGCACTCTGCTGACCCCGTGAAGTCATGAGAGCTCTCTCAGCAAGAGCCCTGCTTATGTGAAATTACAAGATATTTCATCTACTGTGAGATTTCTTTTTCGTGCATATGTGTGTGTGAATTAGCTTCTTTGCAGGTTTGGGTTGGGTTTTTTCTCTGAGTGCAAGGACAGATTTAGAAATCCACGTGTTTTCCTGCTCCAGGTAGTACAAGGCAGCAGCTACTATCTGCAATCAGGGCTGCTGTTGCTGATGTAACGTGACTCATTCTGGTAATCTGTTTAACTTGTTCTGTTTTTAAATAAGCTTTTAAATTGCCCAGGAGTCTGACAGCTATTAGCTCAGACACTGATGAGGTGGTGCTTGTGTGACCAGGCTGCCGTGGGAAACGGCGGATCCGGGCACACACGTTAGAGCAGCGCTTCCCTGAGCTCCAGCCCATGGCAGGTCCTGCTCAGCTAGTGGAGGGCAGGACATGAGTTTATTGCATAGGTTCCTAGAGGGAAAAGCTGACACCAGAAGTCTCTTTCTCCTCTGTAAATCTAGCCAGTGTTTTGTGCCATCCTCTCCTTGTAGCTGCAGCATTGTTTCTAGGGGAAACTACTTAGTGCAGACTTTCCTGTGCCAAAACTCAGGTCCAGCTGCTATGGCAACGTTGAAAAGCGCTCAGGACATTTTTTATTTCTCATCTAGCTTAAGAATGGAAAAGAACAAAATGTCTGTGTACACTATGAACTCCTCTGGTTGGTGTGTGGAAGGACTTGGACTTTTGACAAGAGTCATAAGACATTTGTGCACATATGTACATCCTCTTCTCTCCTCCACACAGTGGTAGTTGGGCACAGCTCATCCTATAACTCTCCACAGAAACTTTGGACATCATTCTATGGAGGCTTCCAGCAAGAGAAAAGAAGCATGTTGATTTGCCTTTGGGGCACCTTAGGGTCTGAAGCCTCTGATATCCTTTAAGTTCCATTGGGGTGGTGAGCTGGTGGCAGGGAAGCATCACAGTACAATGTTGCTGCCTACCAGTGCTTCAGGAGGTGCCATTCACATTTCCTGTTGCTGATGTATCAGGCTGTCTCTGTGGCCTGGGCTAGCTGGAAGGGGGTTACAGTGAAGGTCTTTCCATAAAAAAATTGCGTGGAAGGGAAATGTGGGCTTTGATGAAATGTAACAATTTAAATTTACATCTTGTCAGCAAGGTAACGATGTATACTTACTGTTCTGGAGAGTTGATGTCTTCTATGGGATCTTTGCTTGTTCTGGAAGGGTCTGATGAGCCCCACTGTGCTGGTGGATTTTGATCAAGATGATTTTTCAAAATGGCTTTCTCACCATCTGGATGGACAACACATTCAATTTTACTTTACTGTGCCCAAGTGACCATTTAAAAATTGTTTAATTTTAACTTTTTTTAGATATCCATAATGCCACAAAGTAAAGTCATGCTACATGTATTCCAATATAATCTCAAGTTTTGCTATGAGAGTTTGGTACTCTTAAGTTTTGGATGATGTACTTCTCCATAGGAACCAACATGAAGAAACAGAAAAGTGACAAAAGTGACATCATGCTTTCTCATCTAGTCTCGGGCTATGTGAAAAAATAATGTAACTATACTGTTTCTGCAGTTAGAAATTGTAACCTTTTCATAAACCCTCCTTCTTAAGACTCTTCCTAGAAAAACTATAATCTCATTGATGTGTAAACCCTTGATACTCTTATGATCACACAGGCAATTAAGTGCTGTCATTTGACTATCTGCTACTGCCATCAATTTTTTAGCATGGAAATATGATTCATATCAGTTGCACTGGTCCATAGGCTGTCTGCAGCAAGGACAGCTAATGATGTCATTACACTTTTTTCTTTTCTACATAGTGATAACAAAACAGATCATAATTCTTGATTCCCCTGCGTGTCCTGGGGGTCCTCAGCTAGCTGTGCTGAAACCCATGGCATAATTCTCCCTGAGAAACATGGGCAAACACAGCCATTTTAAGAAGATCCTTTCTGTTCCTGCCTGCTTTTTCAAAGTATCTTTCTGTGGTAAGCCAAATAAAATCATACGGAAAGCATCTGAATAATGAGGGCAGTTCACAGTTTTCATAAATAATTACAGAGAGCTCCAAATCCATCACCAGCAGTTGTTTGCCACACAAACAGAGGAGCAGTGATTGCCGCAGGCATTGAGGCAGCATGGAAGAGGAGTCTGAGGTAAATTCGTGAAGAGGGTGCTGGAGGATTTGAACATAAAATTGGGTACGAGGGGGAAAAGCAGGAAAAGGGTAAAGGAAAAATGAAAACAGCATGAAAGCCAGTATATTTTGAAGGGTTAAGCTTTTATCTTGTAATCATGTTCAGAAGCCCCAAATAATGCTCAGCTCCCAGCATGCTAGGAATAGGCACTGGGGGGACAAAGCAAGCAGCAGAAGCACAAACTGAGGAAAGAACCTGGAGGCATAAATGTTTTGAGGGCAAACTCCAACATCTATAATTGCCCTCCCAGCAAGGTCATCCCTGGCATTATTTGATAGCATTCACTTCATGCTGTGAAAAACCTAACAAGCAAGCAACAACCAAGTGTGTAGGTGAGGAGGCAACAATGTGCAGGCATGGGGATCACTACAGCTCGGAAGGGGAGACAAGATTTTTCACTTATGTTGCATTGAAGAGAGGATCTGGGTGAGAAAGGAGGTGAACACATGAAGCTGCTTCTGTTGGGCAAGAAAATGTCAGTAGAAGAGAGCTAATGAATTCAGTTGTACCAAGAAGAGTGTTTAAAATTAAGAGATGGCAGGATTCACTGATGGTTTAGATGTGAAGGGAGTACAGCAGAGTCAAATCTGACAGTGGCTGAGATAAGCAGTGAGGTCTATCATCTCAGGGCAGCCTGAAGTTTGCTGGTATGGCATTTGCTGTCACAAGAGTTCAGTTTTTATTTTCCGTACATTGCATTTCTTTGTATATCAAGTTTGACATTTGCATAAAAGTCTCGTTATGTCTATAAACAGACATGTAGAAAAGAACACTTTTTACTTCCATGATTAAAACCAGCATTTAGTCCTGAGCTGATCTAAGCTGACAATGGAAACTGCTGACTTTTTGATATAGACCAAAGTAAAAATTTGAGGAACTCTTACTATTAGGGATGGAAAAGCTCTAAGATTTAATTACTTTAGGGTTGCAACTCCTTTGGCTAAGATAAGCAATTTAACATTTTACAAAGCCACTAAAGATATAATTCTTCATCAAATGATTGGAAAATACAGCTGTTGCTGTTTGGGTGTTTGTTATTTAATAGAATAATCTGTGTTATACACACTAAAGGAGTTTCATGTACTTTCAGATGTGCTGTGAGAGAGAGAGAGAAGGAGGTGGTCCATGTCAAAAAGGTGGGGGATTTAGTTTAGAGTAGAGCAGAAATCATATATTCTCTTCCTACTCACCTCTCAACACCAACTGCCCATATATCACGGTGTGTTATGCTTAATAGACTCTTTTCTACCACTCTTGTAGATGACTTGCCCTTAATACACTGAATACATTTCTGCATACAAGGCTACCAAATTCAAGTTTTACTGTATATCTATAAAATACAGATAAAATGCACAAAAAATTGTAACTTTTTTTTTCCTTTTCCATTTGCTTCTTTTAAATATATATATATAAAGGTAATTCTTATTTGTTAAGCATTTTCAGAGAAGAGTTGTTAGGTTTTTATTTTGCAGCTATGGAAACTAGAATATCTTTATTTTTCATTTACCTTTCATTTAAATAATGAAGAGCAAGATTCTCACTTAGTCATATGCTTCTGGGAGCTGGAGCTTAAAGAAAAAACACTATTGCCATATGCACTTAAAAAACTTAAGGGTTTAGAAAACTAGTTTTATATATGTGAACAACTGAAAGTAGTGGTAAACATTTGATTTCCCAGTTTCCCCTGGAAAGTGTAGCAGTGTTTTTGATACTTTCCCATCTTCTCTTCCTCTGTCCATTAAGAATGCTGGTTGGAAAACGCCCTTCATTCTCAGGATACTGTCTGCCACTGCAGATTCTACCCACTAAGTTGCACCAGGATGATGTAACTACCTTTTAAATTGAAATTACATTAGCCAGAAGCACCTTCTAAATAATTTTCACCTTTGTAGACCTCAAACCGGAACACATAAATCTGGATAAGTGATGCCTGAGCACTTTCCATTCAGAAAGCTGTCGGGAGAAAAGACAAATACATCTCCAGGGCCTCACAGAGCACTCAGCAATGGGCTCATTATAAACAAAGCTTGCTGCCAGTGGTTGGTGAGAGCCAGAAGGCTTTAGCTCAGGACCTTTGCCTACCTGTAGCAAAGAAACAGCTTCCATTTACAAAGCTGTGAGCTGCAAGAGCACACCTGATGCAGGCTGCTGAGGGGCTCAGCCAGGAGGTCACTGCTTTCAGCTGCTCTCCTCTCTCTCTGCCAGGGGTGACCTGTAATCACTCTGCAACCTCGTGCTGCCAAAATTACCTGGGCAGGTTTAAATGCTCCATGCATATTAACAACCCTCATTCAGCTGCAGGCATAAAGCACCAGGTGACTGATGATGCTTCAATTTCTTCCAAGAGTTTGGAAAAACATATTTTTTTAACTACAGGCTTGTTTTGTTGCTGTTTGTACACTGCAGCTTTATTGAACATCTTCATCATTATGCTTTAGTGGCAATACTCCTCTGATGGCTTAGAACTGGATGACAGAACTACTCTTCATCCAGTATCTTTCAATTCTACTGTTGTTTCTCTTTGCTAGAAAGCATATATTATGCTCCACAAAGAAGCAAGTGTGGTTTAATAAGGACTTACAAGATCTGGCAGAGATAACTTCGCTGATTTACTAAAGAGCAGGAAACTTTAAAAGCAGAGGCAGATTTTGAAAACCTGCTGTAATTTTTCCCAGTTCTGTTATTTGGACTGTGAAACATGAATAGCCAGTCTCTGTTTTTCATGTGAATAGGGTGTTAGGAAAGTAAACTGAAAGGAAAAATGAAAATGATCACATCATTTGCTGGGTAATCAGAAAAAAGTTCTCCTGAAGTAAGCACACTGCACAGGCAATCTAAATCATAGCCTCTCATAGCTATGTTTTGAGAGGAAGATTAAAAAAAAAACCAAACTAGCAAGACTTTGCTCTGATTTATACTACTTTAAATGAGAAGAAATTCCCTTTACTACAGATTCATTTCTGTGCAAGAAAGGGCAGATACTGATCCTCAGACAGGTTGGTCTCCCTGTTGATATAGAAACAAGCTTCAATTTCAGGATGAATCCATTTGTCAGGCTTCATAGAAACTAACATACATATGTCTATATCTCTGTGAAGAAAGGAACTATACCCTTGCTTCCAACTAGCATCTATTTAAAGGAGTTATTTCTGAAAGCCCTTATCTTTGAATCTATTTTTCAATCTCAAGCTTAATGCTTGAACTGCATGAACTTCGTAGGAATAATATTTCCCCCATCTATCACAGATGAACTCTGTTTTGCTTTGCATTTGTGAGCAACATACCTTTGAAATCTGTTTTTCTCTGAGCTGCTTTTACATAGGGAAAAACTAACACCAGGAAACATCGGAGTGGGGTGACAAGTGACATTATGTAGGCATATCTGACATGTAAATGAATGCTCACAGCCCATTCACAGCAATGAGTAAAGACTGTTTTCTGTCTTAAAACAAACAAGATTTTCTGAGCAAGGAAGGGCTCCTGCAGAGAGAGAACCTGCAAAAAGGGTTGGCTCGTAAGAGGGGACTGTGGCAAGGCTGTCTCTTGCTTCTTCTGTACATCCCATAGAATGGCTGTCATTCCTTTATTTCCCTGATATGCTTCTCTGAAATGTACTGGCCAAGGTAGAAATAGAGAGAGATTTTCTGCAGGATTTCTTCTGAGCTTTGCTTTATATGAAACTCGATCCATAATTTTGTGAATTATGTCCCATGGAAATAATTTCACATATTAAAACATCAAAAAGAAGTCAAGTAGAGTAAGATAGTGTGATTCCAAGTGTAGCAAAATTATCTATCCCCCTCCACCTCCCCTTCCTTTACACAGCATCACAATTGAGGCACTTGTCCTCCTTTTTCCCAAATGTCAGCCTGGCAAACACAGCCATGCCTCCAAGCCTGACTCTTCTTGCTGAATGGCTCTGTCAGTTCCAGTGCTGAGCCAAGTGCTGGTCCCCCCCACCCCATCCCTGCCTCAAACCCAGGCTGTAATGTGGCCCTGCCACTCCAGCAAGGCCACCAGATCCCACAAATGCCACGGGAGAAGTTAATGTTGCCCTGTGCACAGAGCTGGGGTCACCTGCAGGCACAGTGACTCAAAGTCATCTGAGAATGTAGGAAATGAAGTTAAGGGGATGCCCTTTTAAAGTCAGCTGGGGAAGCCATTTGCAGTATCAGAGCCACAGGCTGTGGAGCATGCTGAAAACTGCTTGACCACACAAAGCTATGCAGCAGTGCAGCTAAAAAGCCTGCATTAAAAGAAAGCAATCAAGCCATAAACCACAAATCACATTTTCCTAATTGCTTTTCTTACATAGCCAATTGCTGTAGATGTCTCAGGGACGTTATGCATTTGTGAACAACAGTTGAGTGTCTCAGATAATATCTCTCTTTAAATGAGATGTAGTGAAATGTGCTGTAAAGAAGGAGTCCCTGTGCCAGCAAAGAGCTCCTGGGATGCACCAGGAGCTGTTGCTATAATAACTATTGCTAGTTATTATTGCTGTTGCTATAATAACTGTTAATAACTAACCAGGAATCCCAAAGTTATGAAACGCTGCCTGAGGTCAGACAGATATAGGAATTCACAGCTGTATCTACCTATTTTGGCTAAAGTAATTTCACCTTTTTAGCTTATATGCATATCTTTTATGTAAATGAGGGTGGTGAGGAAGGATGAGATTAATCAAATAACTTCCTTTGGCACTTGGCTATAGGAATTAAGATTTTTTAACTCTGAGCAATTTTTACAGATCAGAAGCCTACTGAAGTGTACTATGACATTAAAGTTTGATCAGGGCTTGTTCAAGATGCATTGCCTAAATCTCCTGTTATGATCTGTTCTGTGAAGAGCAGTGCCCTGAGTTTGTGTAAGCAATAGCAATGGGGTTACACTACCTGGCATTCTTCGTGTGAGCTCCTTCAGCATAGCAAGGTATTTTATAAGAACAATTCACATAGAAGTGAACCACAAAGCGAATGTGGCAAATTATCTGCTATCATTTTTAGTTCCAAGTCAGCTGCTATTTTGAGCCTCTCTCTTCACTGTCCTATTCCCGCTCTCCCAGCTCACATTTTCACAAGATCAAGGAAGGCACAAACCTCATCATCACCTTTAAACCAATATTGGACTGGCTTCCCAGTTGCACAGTGGGGATGAGAGAGATGGTCACTTCTAGGTCATGCTAATAGATTATTTACAATCCTGAAGCTTCACTCGAGTACCACCAGGGATGCATAATTTCAAGTTTCTGTACTTTCCTTTACTGAAAGCTCATGAAATGCACAGCTACAGAAAGCATAGTCATGTCATTCAGAGTTAGCTTTCCTGTAGCCGTAAGGGCAAGAATTTTTTTAAGTACCATTTAAGTGATGTCTGTTTGAATCTGCACAGAAGCAGCAGTGACTCAGCAGCATGAATTCTCCAAAGCCTTGTTATTTTGATTGGAATGGCAAATTTATATTAAGCACATGGGTTGACTATTGGGGATGGGTGCAGTGAGAGAAACAGACAGGAGAGTCAGACGTAGATAAGGGACAGGGAAATGTGGAAAGATAAGAGGAAGAAGAAATGGAATTGGAGGGACAGGAAAAGGCTAACAAGGGTTGCTGATCACAGTGGCTCAGAGCCTGGAAGTATGAATATTTAATGTCACTTGTGTCAGAATCAGGAAACACTATAATATGCCTATGTGGAGTATTTGCCACCAGGTGTGGGACCAAGCATCAAACACCTCTGCAAATTGGGATCCCAGTCTTCCTCATTCCCAGGTGAACGGATGCTCTAACCTTTCCATATAAATTTGGACAAGGGAAAGCATCTTTCTCCACCTGTCCCACCTTTTGTGTGGAGCTTTATGTGGTAGGTCCACTGAGAAAATTGTGTCCAGAAACTTCAGTATGCAGAATATCTACCCTATAAATCCCAATAATACATAATTCCAAGCTACTCTGGACATTAAGGCTCTATGCTTACAGATGATTTTAAATATGCACCCCACAGCAGAAATGTAAAAGCTGCACTGGGGGAAAATTAGGAACAAAGACAATCTTGGATGCTGTTGCTTAAAGCAGCAGTTAGGCATCAATGTCTTTTGTAGACATAGCCACAAGTAAGTGCAGAAAGGTTATATTTTACCCTTGATTTCTTTGCCAGCCTCCTACTGCTAATGGAGTGCATCTTGCTGTGGGAAGCATCCATCCTAAAATTATACCCAGTGTATTCCTTGAGAATCATTTTTTCTTTCTCATACCCAAACTCAGATGGGCATTTGGCACAATGCAATACATCTTTTCTGCTTGAAATATTATTCATGATTTATCATTTTTCCCAGAGCATCTGACATGAGAGGAACATTCTATGTGTTCCTTTCAAGCTGCCTCATCCCACTCACTGATGTTAGTTCTTGCTCCTGATCTCAGCCCAATAATCACACGCCTCCAGCAGCTATTTACGTTTTCCTTTTCCTCCTTTCCCCTCTTCTGTTTTTTTTCTTTTTTCACTTTTAAAAAGGACACTGGGATCTCTCCTTTTTTCTTCTTTTTGCCACAAGTTATACAACCCAGTGTATACCCAGGCTAAAACAAAAGGCACAAGAAAAAGTAACCTTATCCAACTGAAATTTCAATATACTTCAAAAATATATATGAACTGTTGTTGTTGTTCTAAAATTATTCTTCAAATTTATTCATAGGAGTAACTTCTGTCCCACTTAATCAAGCCTATGATGCCACATCAATAGGAAGCCTGAGCCTTGCAGTGTAACAAACATGCAAATACTCAAATTCTGAACACAGTGCAACCAGTTTTTCATACACTATAGTAAGAGTCAGCTGTACAAAGCTATTTGCCAGAAGTCACAAAGTAGATCCATTCTAGAGTCAGATATGGAAGGTGGGTGTCCTGGCTTCCACTTTTATTGCACTGTGCACCAGATTTTATTGCTTCCCAAAAAGCAAAATGGCTCTAATGGAAGCAATTCTCTTGCATGTATTTCTTCAGGGAGCAGTGCAAGAGACACAGGAGAAACAACTTAGGAATATTACAGTTGTCATTAAATCCTTTTTTATCAGTTCCTAGGGAAGAATTTTCATACATGAGTGGCTTCAATTCTGCATTTAGAATCCAAATCAGCACTGAAATATTTACATGCTTCTCTTTTACGTGCTTGATAGCAGTGTCCAAAACCAGGATTTCAGCATCCTAGTCAGACAAGCACATATTAGACTGAGCTTAAAATTCTGTGACTTTCCTCTCTCCATGCAGCACAAAAAACGTGACCTCTGAATACAAGTACACTTCTAAAAGTTTCCCACTTCACCGTGTGTATCACAATAGAAGACATATATACAGAAATAACTACTCCATGGGTACCGTGTAGCTTATTATGGGAATCTACATACTCAGTAATTCAACTAAAACATTTATACTGTCTTACCAAGGTCTGAGTGCTCCAAAACCAATTCAATGAGATTGCTATTCAAAAGTTTGGCATGATAAGCTACCAATGGATTTTACTAGCACTCACCTTTGCCATCTGTGAAGTTCCGTATACTAAGAATGTCATTAAGGTCCTGATAGTGGTTCTGCTTAATGTATGTTGTTTTCTCAGGAGTGTCCTGAAGTTGCATTGTGACCTCTTCCAAGTCTTTATCCAGCTGAAAAACAAAGAGTGTACAAATCGTTCAAAATTCAGGAGTCCTTGCTTGAGGTATCTGCACTGAGGCACAGCTTTCTATAATTAGACAGGAAGACAGGTGGTAATGCAATTACTACACTGTGGCAAATACAGTTTTCTTACTGCACTACTACACTACCTCTAAAAATAATGCTACCAGTCACAAATTGTGTTCAAGTGTGATATTGCACACAGGGTGTAGGAGAGGAATAAGCTTTAGTAGTTGACAGTAGAAGCAATTCAGGTGTACTGACAAATGAGATACATGATATGGGCCAAAATGAGAAAGATAAGAAAGCCCAGACTGAAGATCTCTCAATTATTTATTATCCACATGTAAAATTGTGGCATACATAGCTATAACCATTCCATCCACCAAATTATCGAGCATACAGAAGAATATAAGGGAACTGTGGCATGTCCAGTCATGTGAGTGACTGCAGTCAACTCTACCAGGAATGTATTTTTAGCACTGAGCAGAGCACAGTGGGCTCTCCTCAGAGGCTGACTTGTACTCAATTGTCTACAGCCCCAATAGAAAATTACAAGAAACAAGCTTCCTAATTCTCTTTGTGAACAGTTGCGCAGGGCGTGGTGTCCAGAGTATGTCTCACTCACTACCAGTTTAACTGAATTTTAAAAGTGCTGGATTTAGCTTTATGTTATTCCTTATAGAACTGGGACATAGCAACTCAAACTAGATGAGACAGAGGTGCAGAAATGGCAGGGCATGTTCCAAATCCCCTTGACAATGAAGCTGATTTGGACCCAGTGGTTCTAGGAATTTAATCTATTTAAGCAAAGTCTAAAAGAAATAGGCAGGGCCCTGCAAGCACTAATGGGGCTGCTCTGATCAGCCTTACCTGTGCTCACCATCATGAGCCTTGCAAGGCACAGGCTGAGATGTTGTGTTAGGAGGCTTAATAGAAAAAAATACTACAGTAAAGGAACAGAAATAGCCAGCAGGCAGCTAGGCCTTCATTAAAAATTTCAAGGCTCTCACATGAAAGGAACCTGGCAAAGCTGAACTAAATTTCTTTAACAAGACAGAGATAACTTTTGCTTTTGGACTCTGATAGCCTGAGTAAATACCTTTTAGTTACCTAGGCAATTGTCACTACTTGAGATCTGGGCAAAGAAATAACTGTTGCAATAAAATAGCTTTTCTTCAAGCTGTAAGAATACAGACTGGGCAAGAACAGGTTAATTTCTTTATGACATGATCAGTTATGGTTACCTTGTCTCAAAAATTGGGCAGTCTTCAAGACTGGTTTGTCATCATTTCAGGTCTACTGAGCAAGGATGGACATAACTATAAATGTCCATGCTATAGCTCTAATGGAATTCATGTACTCAGCCTTTCTCTCAGTAGGTACTGAAGAAACCACCACCTTTGTGCCAAAAGTCAGCTCACATGCTCACAAAGGTATTTTTCTACCTTAAGAAAATATGTAATTCTGTTTCATGGAAGATGTAAACATCTGTCTAGCAAGTTTTTGAGCAAACTCCCAGAGAGGTTGAGAAATACCAGCGATGGCAGCCTCAGAACTCAACCATAAACAGGAACAAAGACAGCCCTTAAGTGGCCCTGGGGCTGCGGATCTTGTTACACTTGCTTGTAAAGGTTACACTTCTGGAGCTGTGGTGCTCAGCATGTCCATGTGAAACAGCAGGGTAATTGGCCTGTCACAAATAAATAGGGCAAGTTTAATTCCATTTTGCTAAGGCACATTTTAATTTTATCACACCTGCTATGTATTTGTTGTACTAGTTAGCAATCCGTATAAATTGTCTCTTTCCTATTATTTCCATAGGGAAAGTTAACTTTTTTTCTCTAAAAAGTAGTCAGCATTTAAACAGATTGCAGAATTGCAACACAGAACCATGAAAAATGAAGCACCCAGGCAGCGTATACAGTAAACAGTACCTCTGTAATTTTCATTCTCAAGCGGTGGTTCTCTGACTGCAATCCTTCTAGTCGAGATGTGCTGGCCTGATTGACGCTGGTGACTGATGTGGATGTTTTTGAATCTTCTTTCTTTTGATTTTGAGTGAACTGAAACCGTCTGTTCTGTGTGGCTGCATCTGGATTTGTTTGCTGTGTCTTTCTTAGCTGAGTAAAGGTCATAACTGTTTTCTTATTGCAGATGGATGCAGATTTGAAANAGGTTGAAAAGCCTTAAGAAATCCTGTTTTATTTTTGCAGCTATTTATTTTTTATCTCAAAATACTGAAAGGCAAACCAAGAGCTCCTTTTTGATTTTCAAGTATAAAACTGGAAAGTGAGCTCTGCTTGCCATGTGCACTACTTCAGATGATTTCTGAATAACTTTATAGACTAGGTTGAATGAAAATGATTGTGAGAAGGGAAGCATTCCAAAAATTAGGAAAAAAACTCATTCAACAGATATTTATCTGGATTTTAAATATATTAAAAAAGATTTTAATATTCTATCAAGTGTATTTTTCTCCTTAATTGATACATTT
>VZTT01055214.1:0-15699 GCA_013400855.1 Buphagus erythrorhynchus
TTCTGCAAGGGCTTCTTCCTGCTCCTCCTCCCCACTGCACAATTTGCCTCTTCTGCTGCACCTTCAGCTACAGCAGCTTTCTGCCAGCCCCCTTCTCCAGCCCTTCAAGGTCTCTCAGCCTGGCAGCAGCACAACCCACCCACCCACGAGCCTCCCTCACCACTTGTGTGCCCCCTGCCTGCTGTCTATGGGGACATGCTTATGCCAAAAGATGTTTGATTTTTCTATACTTTTCATACCTTTGTAGCTCTGTAGCCTAGTTTTATCTAATTCTATAATTTCTTAGCTAATTGTAGGACTTTCCCTTCTCTGGTAGACAAATGCATTCCTGGAAACCTGTTTGAATCTTGCTTCTCCAGTGAACCAAGGCCATTTCACTTTCCCATGTATTTTGACATAACCAGCAGGGGGGTTAGAAGCAAGGCGGAGGCTTCAATAGGGCTCCAAACCAAGCTGTCCTTCTAACTGGGGGTTCTTGTCCATGATGGTCATTTGCAAAACTCATACAAGTGCCAAAGCTCTGCGTCACGTGTGCATTTGGCCATAAGTGCACCTAGAGGAGCGTCATGAAACAGTAACTACTTTTTGATCATCTTGGTCTTGTCTGGCACTTGATTTTAGGGGCTATAAGTCAATGACTCAGCCCATCCCCTACATCACTCAATGCAGCAGCACCTGCAGAGGAAAGCACAGGGCAGGTAGGCCTGCGCCTTGCCATCAGGCAACCTCTCCCCAAGGCCTCCCCAGCTCGGGGGAAAGCCACAGAACTTTTGGCCATGATCCATACAATGCTGCTCCTTTGCATGCCCTAAGCCCGAATTCAGGCTGTTGAAAGGGTCTCAGTGTGCACTACGATGTCCCATCTCTTCAGAGTGCTGGTGGGACATGTCCATCAGACGGGGCTGTACTGTGACCTTGGCTGCTGGAGAGTGCCTAGCCAACCTCCTTGGGCAGCACATTGGCTGCATTCACAGTGCTCGTGCAGATGGTGGGAGGTTGCCTCTGGCTCTAGAGACCAAGGCTAAAACTCAGGGGTGGGTCTTGATGAGCAGGTGGTTTGCCCACTCTCAGTCCTGAAAAATGGGACACAAGATAGGCCTAGAAGCATGGANATCGGCTGGGCAGGCCTGCCTGTTTTCCCCCACCCCCCATCAACACTCCTTGCCAAAACACCCCTGTATTCTAAGGTGGACATCTGCTAATTGCTCCCAATGACACCACCCAACTCCCGTTTCCATTTACATACATGCTTTGCTTCTCCTTTTGTTTCTTTTAAGTCCTTTTGAAGGATATTCAAATGGTCCCAATTTTCATTAGGATGTCACATCTCTTCATATTTCATTTCATTTATGCCATGTTATACCTTTTAAGTTTAAAGGAATTTTGGTTTCTTTATGTAAAATAAATTTTTTCAATAACTTATGTTATTTGTATATATTTCCCTAAGACTGATGTATGACTTGTGAGTTATTCATTACTAGAGCTGCTTATGTATTTTAATGGAAAGTGTAGCCTACAATGAAATCAAAATGTGAATTCTTGTACTGTAGATTTCATATTGACATTTGTACATAAAAGAAATATACATCTACATTTCCACCTATGAGATAAAATTTTGTTTCACTTCTGATATGACAAGGAAATGTGTTTTAATAATTATGGAATCTATACATATAAAATACAGAAAATTAAGCAAGCAACAGATTTAATATCGTGCATGCTGATGAAGTTATACTGAAGTTATACCTGGACTGCTACAGGTCTTTTTATGTGTTCTGTTGCTTATAAACCATATTCACCAGAAGTTTCTTTGCCCCTACCATCACAATTATTTTTGTGACATTGTTCTTTTCTCTCTACTTCTGCAGTCATGTTGACTCACTTCTCCTTTACCCATTTAATTTTTGGAGTAAAAGGAGTACAGTCATGTCTCCATAACAATTCCTCTATTGACGTTCTGCTAACTGAGCCAATTAAAATGCCATGGAGGTTTATAAAACTGAAACAAAAAATATATTCAAATGAGATTTATTTATAAACTAGTTAGCCAAATAAACCAATTAAACTAATGAAAGCTCCATATACATTTGAATAAAGATTAATGATCTTAATGGTCAAATGGAATTGGCATTACATGACTGACCAAAGAGCGTGGCCCAGAATAAATAATCATTCATCCAATAAGACAAAGGTTACAATTCCTTGAGGAGTTACTAAGGAGAAAATCCTAAATGCAAATTGATGCTCTGAGGGAGACCAAATCAACTGATCCCCCTAGCAGGGCTGCATTCATACCCTACTAAAAGATGGTTTGTGGAATTTCTTCCCAACTTCTGTGAGGAGACAGTGAGTGATTAGCTGTGCGGGGCATAGTAGCTGTTCTCTGAGATTAAACCACAGTCTCTGGAAGGATTTCCCATAATAACTAGAATAAAGAGACAATGAAGTAGCTTTCTATGAAATAAATTTTAAAAAATTTAAAATAAACAAATTTTTAAAAATTGAAGCAAATCTGATGGCAAGGACCAATAAGTGAAACTGCACTGTGTACAATGTATGAAATATGTCAAATTCTTGTACAGAGTGTATTAAGGTATTGTTTTTACTTTCTTAATGAGAAAGCTCAGAAGAAGCAATTTGCTCAAGTTTTAAAGAAGGTAACTTTCAGGGAGTCCATATGATTCCCTGTGACTCTTATTTCTAGCTGTTGTGTCCAAGGAAATGAAACTCAATTGCATTTTCTGTCTGTAAAATATTTACCAGATACCATGCAACATATAATTGTTTCTAACCCTGCTAGAGAGAAAAGTTTTTTCTGTGTTTATGTTTCTGTCTTGTCTTTCCAAGAGTTTGCTTGTCTTTTCAGTTTCCAACACTGATTAGTAAGATTTAAGCATATAACTAAATTTTTATACATTTTTAAACAGAATATTTCAAGGTATATATTCGACTGTTTAGAAGATTTTTATGGGAGAAATGTTAAAACGCTTTACATGATGTACCACCTTTAGAGATATATGCAGTGAATATGCTTTCAGGTCAAATGTAAAAACTGATAATGTATGTGACATGCTGAACAACCTTCTGTAATCCTGGGTAATGGCAATGACAAGTATTGATATTAGTTCTGTCTGGAAGACTTGTCATGTATGTGTGTGGGAAGTGAAACAGTACTTAGCACATGCAGATTTACTTTTTCAAAGAAGTATTATATCAAAATGGCTACAGCTGAAGGGTTAGAAAAACCCCACTTGAAGATTAGAGATGGGGTTTTGCTTTCACTTACCAGAAAATTAACTTGTGACACATCATGTGATTCACATCTATTCTAGTTCAGAAATTTAGCAGTTTCTTGTCACATCCAACAAAATTTTCCTTTTCCTTTCCTCCCACCCTTTTTTTTTTAAAGGGCTTTCATAATTAAGTATGGGCTTCTGTATGCTTCCCAGGCAGAGTATTTCACTGCATCTTCTCTCATACATACATTAGTTCCATTATTTGATTCTGTAATATGAATTATGTATCCAGGAGGAGAATGAAGAAAATTACTTCTTTTCTGAGCTATCACCCAGCTACCATTGGGAATGTTGTTCACATTAAAGCTCGTAAGATACATTCTGCTTCATCACTTAGGCCTTTCTGATGCTAGTTTGCTAAATAGCTCACCTTGGGCCAAATGAGGAACTGGTGTAATCAGTGGTACTAGGTTTGATTTCAAAAAGCTCACACTAATCTTGTGTCCTCTCTTCCTCTCTCTCTGTATATAATATGGAAACATATATTGGTATTTGTATGAAAACTTCTTTGAAAAAAGAATGCTATATTTTAAGTTAGTGCATTAAAATATCATAATTCTTTTTGTAGTATTTTTCAATGGTTTCATTTTTATTCAGTCTAGAGCATATTATACTTGCAAATTCATCCATCCTAGAGTCACAAGTAATTTGTTACATAATACGCTAGCCTCCAGCAGAAGATATAGAGAAAGGTTAGAAAATATTCCATCTGCTTTATTAACAAAGCTGTATATCAGTGAGGAAGAAAAAAAGAGCAATTCTCTCTTTGCTCTAAAGAAAAATGTATTAGGGTAATAGAAAGATCATAACATAGCTAATTATAGATGGATTATTCACCATTCTCCCATACAATAGGGCACTAAGAACATGAGATACTTTAGGATGGCTGAAAGCTGAATTTTTCTCCCAAAGAAGCTTTATAAAAATGATGATCCACATCTCTCTTAGATTCACCACACCTTGCCACCTTGGCAAGAAGGCTTAGACACATAGCAATGCAACAATAAGCACAAATGCAAACAGCTAGCCCAAAGCAATTGGATGACAGGGCTTTAAAACCTTGCTTTTTATGGTTAATATGAAATACAAATTGAATTAATTAACAGCACTTTAATGATCACGTTTGATCCTCCAATGGATTTATTTTTTTTTCCACAAAATAAAACCTCCAATCGGTTTGGACCATTTTACAATATTTTCCCTTAAGCCTTGCTGTAAATACATTTTAGAACAAAAAATGTTAATCATGTAAGAACTAGGCAATGAACTTAGTACTGACTTCTAACAAAGGATAATAATTTTTTTTAATATTTTGGGAACATTAAGATAATATTTATGTATAGCCCGGGCATATACCACAATAGTATACACTGATAGGCGTTGCACTGAATCTAACATGGCAGAATTGTGGAGTCTGTTGTAACACATCTCTGATATTCAGAGTAAACCACCAGAACATCAACAGTAGTGCAATAATGTTTGTTTCCAGTATCACAGTGACTGGAACTAGGATAAACTGCCTATGAGTCCTCCTCCTACTCGACTAGCTAGATCTCTGCACTTTCTCCTAAGAAACAGTTGTTTATCACTGAGACCCTGGCTGATACAAGGTCTCAGCTTGCTACTTACAAGTAGTGAAGTTATTTTATTGAAGAATTTCTGTGTGGCAGCAGGGAATAAGTTTGCAGGACCCCTCACCCTGTTGAACCGTGTTGGAAAGATGCCAGGAGACAGCCTGTATTTTTCACATGGTGTTCAAATTGCCACAGTATTATAGTGGCAAATGTAAAACTTTTCTGCCAGCACAAAAGAGACAAGTCTGAAATAATGGAAGGAAAAGGCAGACAACATCATTCAGGAGTTTAGATGATAAAGGACAAGGAATCTGACCCCACATGAAAGTGATCTGTCTGGCTTCTCTGCCAACACAGTATAGCTAAAGGTATGCAGCTTTTCTACTGACAGGACTGTTTACTTGCACAAAGACTCAATGAATACACGTGTCTTGGTTTGAAAGACAAGTGTCTGCTAGGGAAAGCAGGGTCCTCCCTTGAAATGGAGAAAGTAAACCCCTTTCCTCTGAATTAGTGTAACTGAAATTAAGGGGCTCTTAGGCAAAGATACAGGGATAGGAATAGCAGTTCTTTACTAGTACGTACAACAAGGCACACAAACAACACCAGCTGTGGCATGAACACCAACCAGAACAGGAACCCAGTTCAGCCCTCCCGGCCGCGGGCACTTTCCCCTTGGTGCAGTTCCCGTCACCGCCGGCAGGGGGCGCGGGTGGCTCCCGGTGGGCGGGGCAGGTGCGATGATCCCCGCCCGCCTGCAGGGGGCGCTGTGGCGCGGGCTCGGGGAGCAGGCGGTAATGGCGGCTGGGCCCAGACGGGAAGGGATGGAAAAGAGAGGCTTTGCTTCACCAGCCCTGGGGCAGGGCCGGTCCCGCTGCTCCAGCAGGATGCTTGGAAGCAGCGAGCTGGAATGGCAGGGTGTCCTGGCAGGGCAGGGGTGCGGGGTCCAGCAGCAGCAGAAGAGGCAGCTCCCGGCTGGGCTGTGGCCGTGGTTGCAGTGACCCTCCTGCTCCAAAGCCAAGAGCGAGCGAGAGAGCAGCAACTGCCCCCCTGCTCTCCTTTTACCTGCTTCTAATCTCTCGGTGTCTCTGTTCTTCCCTCTGCGAGAAACTCCCAAAAACCAGAGGGGTTCCCCCTCCCCTATCTCAAGTACTTAGGCAGCAGTGCTTCTTTAGCAAGTCAATGGGAAAAATTCCACAGGCAATGAGTAAAAGAAAAACCATCCCCCATGTACTTGCCATAGGAGTTCCTTCATTACTTATTGCAAAGATTGGATGGACTCATCCTGACTTTGTCATGTATAGTGCTGTCACAAAGAACCAACCTCACATCCTTTTTTTCTCCAGCTTGTTCATAAGGAAATACATATGCTAAGGGAAGTGTGCAAAAGCTGAGAAAAAAATATAAAAGAGACCATTGCATGTATATACTGTTAGAGTCAGATTCCACCATATTAAAAAAACGTAAAGCATCATGGGATGAGTGACAAAATGAGCTGGATAAGCATGCAGCATATTTGTGGTTTAGGCACCTTGTAGTACAGTGTGAACACAGCTGGATTACTACAAAGACACTTCAAGAGGCAGGGTAGTAACAGTAAGATGGAAGTGTGTGGATATAATCATTGGACACAGACATCTGGGATTATGCACACAATACTACAATTTCTTTCATTAGTGACCAATCTCTTTAAAACTATTTAGTTTGTTTTGGCTCTAATACTTCTACTTGAAGACAGTTTCAGAACAGCTTTTCTTTGAGAGTTCAGCTTTCTTCCCATTTCTAGTTCCTTTTGGCCTGCAACTAGTCTACTTTTGCATGTTCTTGTAGCACCTTTGTCTTTTAACTTAGATGGGCTTGCATTTCTTCCTTAATGCTGAAATACTGTAACCCCTCCTTGCTTTACAGGAGTCACAAAGAAACACGAAAATAATTTAAGCATAAAGGAAAGTTTCTGCTGGTAAACTTGTAACAACAAAGTCATACAGTCTTTCACAGTATTTTAATCCCATTTCTGGTTTTAAAAACAGTATAGTAGATTAGGCTGTGCACTGGTTGCTGTACAAATTTAGGAAGAATCATTTCAATGTTCTTACGTTCAACCCTCCTATAAATTTTATATCCCTTTGCTCAAAATGAAGTGCTGTCTGGGAACATGCACTGTGAGTTCACAGAGTGGTCAGTGCTTTTATTGAGGGAGCAGTAAAATTGGTATGTGCTCTCTGAGAATGGAATGCTGTCATTGTCAGTAATCAAGATAAGTAACACCTATCAGCTAGAGCCAGTCCTGACAGATCCAGACAGCTTTGTATATACATATGTTTTTTCAGTGCATTTTAAGTCTTCTGACAAGGGCTGTTTCTTCCATTTGGATGTTCTGTTCAGATTCTATTTAGCCTTACCTTATTTGTGAGCTCTCTTCTTTTTTCAGCTATCGAAATAACAAAAGGAAAATAAAGTTTCTATCACAGAAACTGTTGATTTTCTCTCTTCCAATATGCCTTTCCAATATGTCACATTGTATTAATTCCTGATTATATTCCTTCTAAGAGAAGGTTAAGGTAGGTTAAGGAGAGAAAAGAGGTCTCAATTTGAAAAAACAAATTATTTTGATAGTTTTGAAGAGTGACTGATATCAGCCTCAAGGCTATCTTGCCTTGAGAGGCTTCTCAGTGAAAAGCTGACCTCATCATCTTTTTATTCACTCATCACCAGCTGGCTGTTAGTTCACTAAAGTGCAGTTCTCTTTCACTCATTTATAGGATTTGTAGGGGTGAGAGGAATCAAATTAGTCCCTGGTGTTGCTCCAATGATTTTGCACATCTTATACCAAAAAGAAGTGAAGCCCATCATCTACATTTTTTTTTCTTTTAAAGGTGGACTAAAATTAAAACAGAAGATATCTCACAGTTTTGAGATAATTTCATAGATACAAAAAATACAACACTTCGTTTCAAGTCCTAATTTTATCCACTTCTGTGAGTGGCATTCTTGAAATATTTGAAGACAAAAATGAATATAGCTCTATATATGAATTTCAACACAGAGCTCATAACTTTTTCCCTGGTTGAACCCTTAAAATTGTTTAATTTTGTTATTTTATTTGGTAGAAATTTGATGTATTTTGAGAAGTCATGGTAGTCAGTGATGTTCCCAGTGGCTTGCAGAAAGGGAATATCACACTTTTTTTTCAAAATAGATAGAAATTAGAACCTGGGAAACTTCCAATCAGTCATTCTTATCTCTCTTTCTGGTAAGGTAATAGAAATGTCTCAAATGTAATTTTCTTGCATCTTGCAGAGTTAGGTCAAACTTGTAATGAGCTAAGAAACACAGCCAAGAAATGAAAAATCCATTGATGGAAAGAGACAAAAGAAATAAAAAAAAAATCCCATGAGAAATTGAAAACTTGGGTCTGATTTTGAGGCTAACAAAGAATCACCAGCCAGACCATTCAATGAAGTATTGTCTGGTTTTTGTTAGTTTAAAACATGCAAAAACAGCAATCTTGTGTTTTTCAGACTGAACTTATACCTGAGAGCAGAAAATGAATTGGTCATAACAGAGACAAGATATAGTAATTTGTTTCTCTGATCTCCTTCCTCAATCATAATGTAGTGTGAGAGTCTGAACTGATAACAATTATTTTTTACCTTACACATGCTCATCTGCTTTGATTACCCCAGAATCCCTCCCTGGGACCAAGTTGTGAGCTTGTGCTCAGTGTCCCCACAGCTGGGGAGCTCATGACTTTTGCATAATTTTGCATAATTTCTGCCTTAAATAAGATTTTTACATTTCATATTGTAGCACCTAACACAAAGAAAATCTGTATTCTGCTAATAAATTAGCAAAATAAGTGAATAGATTTTAAGATTTCAGCATTTTCCCCATTTCTATGCATTATATTTCATTGATTAGGACTGAAACATGGACCAGAACTTTTAAGAATAAAAAACTCCCATGTTGTCATTTATATGAGAAATTACTTAATTTCTTTAATCTTGGAGACAGGGGTGCATTGTGCTGTGTTTTATAAACAATCCAGCTGCTGATGTCATTTTAGATCAGATTCCCAATTAGAAGAAAGCGTTCCTTTCACAGTTACTTGATGGTTCTTATTAATAAGGTAATTCTACTTTTAGAGTGCTAAGTTTTCCTTAGACTATTTTTTTTGTAGGCGATCATCTCAGTATGTTTCACTGATTTTATATTTTTCCCTTAGAGTAACAATTCAAGCTCTAACTAAAAGAAATCTTTGTTTTGAATTATTAATGCAAGAAGAAAATGAAAAATCCTCACATCATTGTATGTTATTTTTTTCTACAATAATTCTCTTCATCCAGTAGAACACGTAGGATGGGCTATTTAAAAAATCTTCAAGTTCCTTCACCTAGTGTTTGTATGTTTCATCTTTATTACCTGTGTGTACTATCTCTGCATATACTCAAATCTCTGATAGCTCATGCTATCAGACCTGCAACATTATTGGTCTACCTTCCATCTTCTTTCAAATATTTCTCATTTTTCTTTTTTCCTTTTGAGGCTATGTTACAGCAAGAAGTCTTTAAAATGACCAAAACCAATAAATCTTCTTCCAGTAGAAACAAAGGAAGGCCAAGCACTTTGCTGATTAAATGATTCCTCAGACTTACATCACCTTGATTTCAGTGTCATAGCAAGTCATTAATTTTCAGAATTATAAGACATTGTAATGATGTAATCCAAATTACAGATAAAAAAAGTGAAATAATATGTTTGTAACCTTTGGGGGCTTAATGGATCTATCCTTGTTTTTACTGCCATTTAGTCTCTTCCAGGAGTACGCATCTCTCTTATATATTTCTAAGTAAGGTCTTTATGGAGACTGTGCATGTTAGAGTTGCAGAATATTCAAATATAACATTACTAAAAAAGGGAAACTAGGATGAACCATGATTTCCAGACTATCTGTGATGTAATTTTCTTCTTAAATCTTTTGTCTTTTCAAAACCCATTTAATCCTTTCTTATATGGTGATAAAACACTACCCAAAAAGGACAAATTTAGGACAAATTGTGATGTATAATCCAAGAAAGCCGTTCTAAAAATATGATTCAATAACTATAGCTGGGGTAAAAGACAATTCTTCTACTCCCTCTTTGGCAAGTAAGTTGCTTGTGTCATTGGTTTCCCAAATCTTTGTTTCAGTATATTTAGTTGTTTCAGTTCACACTGTCAAATGACTTATTAGTAGCTAATATTGTTTCTTGCTTCTATTATTTATTATTATACCTTACTCCCACCTGTCATAGGTCACTTCCTCTCAGAACTGATGGAATGAATGGAAGAAGCAAAATTTTTTGTTACAAATCAGAGTCCTTCTCATAATCAGACAAGCAGGATGTGGAAAAATTAAAGATAAGGCCATTAGTGGTATCTGCATAAAGTGTCCAGTATTATCTACGATTTTCATCTACTGAGTCATTGAAGTGTCTATCGTTTATTGATGTGGACTAGCAACAACCAAAGCAACAGGTGGTACATTGTGAAAGCAAGTCTAAATAAAAAAGCTTATTTTTTGTACCATTGGCAAAGGCAGTCACCATTGAAAAATCCTGAGCTTAATGCAGCAGGATTCTCATGCAGATGGTATCAAGAATGGAAAGCTAAAGGCCTGGAGCTCTGAGAGCTGAAGCAACCACTGAATGCTACCTGCTTCTTGACACCAAAGTGTTAGACAGGAGTCTACATCCTAGCTGTTTTCTCCAGGACTGCACGGAATTGAATTCTTGAGAGCTACAATTCTCTGTGTTTTAGGGTCTGGTTGTAATACTCTGCCTTGTGCTGGACAATACTGCAGTAGCATACAAACAACAGAGTAGTTTCAGGTGATTTCTTTGATTTACACAATTAAAGACGCGTGAGTTCCGTGACTAGTTTTTTTCTTTGAAATTCTTCAATATGGTCCTTTCTGTCCCTTGCCTGTAGCTGTAAGGACTTATAGAATGCAGTTATCTATCTCAGAACACTGTCAAGGCCACAGAAGGAACTTGCTATAAGATAAGCCACCATAATGAAACTTGAGATAAGCACAGATGGCACAGCTGGAGGGCCTAAGTTCAGTTAGCATCCAGACAAAAAAATTCCCACCATGGCAAACTGTGAGAAAGCAAAAAACTACTTACACACATGCCATCACAAGTTATGGAAATGGCATCTATGTGCCCGTGGATACCTGGAATTTGGTATATATAGGTGGTACCCCAGAAGAATGACTTGGGCACCTCCCCAACACTGAGAAGACCTGGGTGAAGAGGGATCATCAAGATGCCACAGAACACACATGGTGATGGTGTCTTTCTACTTAACTCTCTCTCTCTCTTCTTCCCTCACCCCCACCCTCCCATTTCTTTCTCTCTCCCTCATGTTTAATATTAAATAAAATCTGTACTACTGACTTTGGCAGGTGGTCTGTTTTGCACCTTAATTCAAGCAGAGGCATCTTTTTTAATTGGATCTTAACAGTAACATCTTTTCTGAATTTGTGTGAAGGTGTATTCTGAGGATGGGGTGGATCTTAGGTTCTTTTTCAAGTCCCTGTGGATTTCAGGAATACAGCAGCATTTTGCATTTTTTTACCTGTTTTTTATTTTATATTGGAGTTGTTTAATTTTTTTAATCTATTCTGTGAAATACAGCACAGGAAGTACAATTATGGATGAATGCAAAAGTGATAACAAAAAACTTTTTCTTTACAATCTCCATCAGAATTGCTGGACTGAATATCCTCATATTGAATACTCTATAGCAAAAGTGACAAACTTTTCTGAGCAAGAAGACCCTCCAAAATATTTCTGTGGAGTAACCAATGGAGATTTCTGAATGACAAATAGATATTAGAAATATGAATTATATTCTTAAGAAAGTTGGTGTAGGAAGACTTTGTTTTTCCAAAAATCTACCTACTACATTTTAGATTCTTTTGTTAATATTTACAAGTTAGCCCTCAGTTCTGCAAGATAGATTTATTTAACCCTGGATTGTCTACTTGACTGCATGGAGTTACTTGCCTACTAATGACAATTATACCTTATCTAAACACAAATAATTCAACTGTGAGAGGTATTAAAGTGCAAAAGGTAAAGTTCTTGAGTGATACATTCAATATAATCGGCTTACATTCCCTAAGCTAAACGCCCATTCAGTGATGAGGCGTAAGGTGCCTCAGTGAAAAAATCAGAAACTCTGAACTTAGATTCCATCTCTGAAGGAATCTTTTGTTCTATGGCTAAAAAGAGAGACATTGTTTCTAGCTATACTCTACAACTAGATAGACATTTAATGTCATTGCCAGAACTGTGTTCACTTTCAAGTGAAGTATATAATTAAATGTATTCTGCAGAAGAAATAATTATAAATAATGATTTCATAGGTTTTATTGTTTTTTTTTTCTTGTTTTGGTTGGTTTGTTTTTTTGTTTTTTTGTTTGTTTGTTTTTCTTAGAAATGTATTTCTATTTCTTGAAAAATAGATTTGACATGATTTAGTCCTAGCCTGAAACTAAGCCCCACACAGCCACCCACTTATTTCCCCCACCTGGTGGGATCAGAGAGAATCAAAAGGGTTAAAATGAGAAAACTCATGGGTTCAGAAAAAAACAGTTTAATAAGCAAAGTAAAAACCACACAAGCAAAGCATACCAAGGAATTAATTCACAGCTTTCCATGGTTGGGCAGGTGTTCAGCCATCCCCAGCAGAACAGGGCCCCACCACGCATAATGGTGATTTGGAAGGCAAACCCCATCACTCCAAATGTCCCACCACTTGCTTCTTCTCACCACAATTTTATATGCAGAGCAAGAAGCATATGATCTGGAATATCCCTGTGGTCAGTTGGAGTCTGTTGTCCTGGCAGTGTCCCCCTTCCAGCCTGCTCACAGCTGGGGTAAAAAGCAGAAAAGTATTTGGTTCTATGCAATCCCCGCTCAGCAAACATTCCTGTGTTATCAACACTCTTTCCAGCACAAATCCAAAATACAGCCCTATACTAGCCTCTGTGCATAAAATTATGTCCATTAAAACCAGCACAAGGATAAAAAGTAACTAGGACCTGTCTTCTATTTTAAGCTATCTGTCCCTGCTATTGAAATTATAAAATAAATTTATTATACTCAGATTTAGTAACTGTAGACATCCAAATTCATTTGAATAAAGTGTTTCAATATAGGATTAGCCTACTGTGACTATTTGAAAAAAATAACCACTAGAATCTCATATCTGGTTTCATCTAGTATATCATATGACCCATTTAATTATTCTTTAAAAAAAACCCCACAGAATATATACTAATTTTTTTCTCATTAATGTGGCCCCACACAAATATTTTTTTAAGAAAAATACATTAAAATTATACATTATAATTACCAGAAACTCTAACTTGTTGTTTTATAAATTTAATTAACCTTTTACCAGGTTAATGGAAGCACAAAAAATTAGTAAAATAATTCAAAGTTTTTGTCAGCTTGTTGCTGAATTATTGCCACACTTATTTTGTCTAACTGAAGGCATTTGGAAACTGGAATGCAAAACTCTGGAAATGTGGAGGACACAGCATCTATCCTGTTTACACACTGATGTCATTTTTACTAGGCAGTGGAAACATTAACTGTATTTTTAAGGCTACTGTATACAGAATAAAAAATGTTGAAGTATTTTGGGACTTAGAGGCCAGTCTAGAGCTTGATTCTGGAAGTATTTAGAGCATGTGTGTGTATAAAGCACGGGCAGTGGGATCAACTTACGGACCTGACTTCAGTTCTTAAAACTGAGCAAACGGCAGAGATGTCACCACACATCCATCCCTCTCCAGGTTACTTTGCTAATGCAGTTTTTGCCAAGAGCAGGTAAAGTTTACAAACTCAGAAGTATAAACCAACTAACTACTTGTGTGCAAGAGATGGTAAGGAGGAACAAGCTACTGGGCTACGTATCAACATAGCCAGCACTGCCACTGAGCATCTGCTGGCAAGGCAGCTTTCAGCTGGAATGGGCAGAGAACACATCCCACTGCTCCTGAACACATTTGATGTTTCTGGTTGATCTGTTGACATCTCATGTTTTTGGTCCTGGGAATTTCTAAATCATCAGGTCATTGATCTTCCTCCTGAATCCTTGACTTTCCAATTACTCCTGTTTCAGAAATCTTACCTCTGCCTGCAGTATTGCTGGCCTTACCTTGCACAGGTCTTCAAAATTTCTCAGTTCATCCTTACAACTTAGCAACATTAGAGGCCTGAGAAAAGGCCATGTGTATGTATCAGAATTAGACTGTGGATGGAACTCGATGGAGGAGGGAAGTGAGAGATTAAAAACAGCATATTTAACGTTCATTGTGTAATGTTAGGCAGTAGTACTGGGGAGTTGAGATATCATTTCTTGTAGAGGTACTGCACAGCCTGATTCCAGGGCTCCCATAATTTAAACTCATTGTCTCTTTCCAAAAGGACAGGCAAAACTTACAAGGATAGTTCATAAATTGGATGACTTTAGACATATTTTTTTCAGTTTCAAAAATACTGCAAAAATTCTGACTTCCCAAACTGAATCTTGTATTCTTCACCAGATAACAACCACAGGTTCTTCATTACCTCCCAAGTCTATTCTTACTCCTTTTAGCTCAGATGTACCTGCATAAAACTCTGTGAAACTGAGAATGACTTTTTGGTCCAGGCCTGATGAGTACTATAGAAAAAGAATATGCCTTCTGATTTCCACTTTGGCTATTGATTAGAGCCATCCTGTCCCAGACGCCAGAATAGCAAATATCACAGACAAGTAAAGGAAAAACTGAGCTTCTATCATGCAAGATTATCCTATGATGTAGTGCAACGGTATGAAGAAGAATATAAAATCCACAGGTTATAGAAAAGTATTTCTCCCCTTTCTCTACCCCACATCATAATTTACACCCTGAGTGGCAGGAAGGGATACATATGCATGTATTTTTCTTTCATTTGCTCAATAGGCCTGCAGGAAGCAAATCTCACTTATGGTCTGATTCATCTTCCTGTGCTGTAATCACTGAGGTGTAGTGAAATGCCAGTGACACTGTGTGTCATCTCTCTTCCCAGATTTCTTTCTCAGCAGTGTCTCCTTCAGAAAAGTTCTTTGTATTGGGAATACTTTTATTTATGAAAGTTGAACAATTTAAAATATAATGAAGGCATATATGATGCTGCCAACTTTGCATGAAAATATTCTTGACAAAAACTGGTGTTTATTTCAAGTTAAGATGCATTGTTATTACAAGCCCCTCAGCTGTAGGTTTTGTAATTTACTAATCTTGAATGGATTTTGATTTATATTTAGCTGAGAAAAATAATTTTAAACTGTGCTCAGGGAACTGTTGGTGTGAACATTCCAGCAGTGTGTGATTGCTTTTAGTTAAAAAGTGGAAAGAAGCTAATGCATGCCATCTCATGAAACTGGATTCAGTAACAATTTTCATCAGCAAGCCATCAAATTATATAAGATTATTTTATAAAGTAATGTAGAAAAATTTCACTATTTTAAATAATGCAAAATATTCATCTGAATTTTCTCTGTTGAGAAGCCTATGCATGGAGGTTTTTAAATTTTTCTTTGGGTTNAGATATAAAAATTATATCTAAACTTTTGATGAAGAGTTACCCATCCTTAACCCAGTTCTAGAAAGCATATAATTGTGTAGCCATGTTTTCCCTAAACAGGCAGATTTTAATTTAAACCAAAGAGGGTTTTTGTTTGTCTTTTTTTTGTTTGTTTGTTTTGTTTGGTTTGGGTTTTTGTTGGTTTTTTTTTGGGGGGGG
>VZTT01055223.1:5593-17884 GCA_013400855.1 Buphagus erythrorhynchus
CAGAATCACAGCAGGTATCAGGAATGATACCTGCTTCCTTTCTGAAGTTCAGCAATGGTGAGAAAAGAGCCTAAAAACATTGTTTGCTGAATTTCAGATTATCTTCAAAGGCAGTGTGTAACTGAATGATTTATCTTCCCTAAAAAATCAGCTGTTATTAGGTCTGTTTTTATGGTCCTGATGTAACAATTCTGGGACAGTCTACTTGTCCAACAGTCTATTACTAGCCTTTTTTCAATTATATAATGTGTCTTATTATTATGTATGTTTTATAGTCTAAATTACATGTTTTAATTGTCTTTATTTCAACTTTGTTCAGAATCCCTAGTGCTTTGCATAATCAAGAACTTACTTTAACATTCAAATGAAAGTACCAGAGTTTTGTCTTCTGTCATTTTTCTCCATAGAAATATTATTATCTATTTTAATACATATGCCTGCCATAGAATTCATATTGTGTACGAACAGAAGCTCATTCTTAATATGGTAGACACAAGGCAAGTTTGTGTTGTCGAATGAAAAAGTACCATTTAATTTCATATTAAATTCTTGTTAGTCAATTAAGCTAAATAATTAGAAGAAGAAAAAAATATTACCTCCATCTGGCTTACCAGGAAAAAGAAATAAAAATCAGTAGTCTCCATGAAGTTGTAAACTTAAAGCAAGTAACCATACAAATATTTGACTCCCCAGTCTACAGGCTTCCATGGCTTTTTATTTAACCTGTATCACTGAAAGATTCATATTTAGGTTGTTTACTTTCCACAATGAATATTTTCCAGTCAATTAGTTACATGGTGCTAGTATTTGTTCCTGTGAACTAAAGGCAATGCAAAGAATGTAACTTTGTATGACTTGTCATACATCATACATTATTAAATTCTTCCCAATCATTGTGTGGTACAGCCTTAACATCAGATTCTAAATAATTTGAGTACTTAAATTTAGGATGATAGCTATGATTGTGTTACTGTATTCAGATAACAAGCTCCCAGTTTTTACAGGAAAGTTCTTTTCAATTATTGAGAGAGTATATAAAATATACAGTCATAATTTAAAAAATTCTTTTACTGTCATGTCCTAATTATTTTAAAAATCTACCTAGAAATACATATACTGTAATATGGGTAATATACATACCTGTAAATAACTAAGAGGCAAACAGAATGCACAGTATTTGTGCATCACAAAAAAATTTAAATGACAGGTACCTGAATGTTATACTGGTCCTTAAAAAGACAAGACTGGTAAAAAGCAATGCATTTTTCATTCATTCTATAGAAAAGTAATCAAATTACAGCAATCATATCTAAGAAAACATTGGTGCAAGGTGTGTTTTTACTCCCGTATTACATGCTGTCCATAATTTATGAAGCTTAATAACGACATGTAGCAGTGAGCGAAGTGAACATCAGAGTGAAGAGGGCAAAGAGGTCTCTACTTTCAGCAGTGTACTCACAAATATTATCTTTGCATTTAGAAAGCTTATCTCAATACACAGCAGCAGTAGTTGTAAACAGCAGCAAGAGACATACCTACAGCTTTCCATGTATTTTGTTAAAATTGCTTGAGTACTCTACATTAAGATCTTTAATTTCTGCCTTTTGAATTAAGATTCACTTTGAAGAATAAGAAACGAATCTGAGAGTAACAGACTGTATAAATAGCTTAAATTTATGGGAACTCAGTTGTTTGTTTTGGGCAAAAGATGCATTTGCCCTTGACATCAAAGGGAGCAGGATTAGGTTCTAAAGCTTTACCCTAAAACTTGCAGCTCATTTTCTGGACTACATAGGTGTGGATTTGTCAGGAGAATTCAGAGAACTCTGCCCTTCTCCACACTGCGACCAGCTTTGTTCATGCAGCGTATGCTCCTTAGCGTGCTACAGTCATGGTTGCATGGCTGCATAGCTCCTCCCATACAGATTAGGGCTATCCCCACCCCATGACTAAGGCCTGGAACAGAAATAAGGTTTAAAGGCTTTTGCAGTAGTTATCAGGTGGTCTGAAATACTTGATTTATCACTTTTCTGGTCATTTCAGGCATAATGACATGAACCCTGTGCATACTAAAGTGTTTTCAGGAATATAGTAAGCCTCCATTCTGCAACAGATTGCTGTGAGTGAGCTTTTGAAGCGGAATACAAGGAACCACTTGTCTGAATGCAGCCAAAGAATTCGATCTTTCATTTTAAAAAGTGGAATAAAAATATTTAATTTCCCTTAAAGAAAATAAAATCCTGATTTGCCCATGTGTGTTACACATAACCTTCTAAAAGAACTAATGGCTTAAATTAGTTGTTCTCTTGTGCAGGTAATGCAGCGTAGTACTCAAGTAAAACAGCCATTTCTACAAGTTCTTTTAGTTGAATGGAATTTTAAAAGCATTAAATGGTCTAGTGATATTCTCACTGAAACCATAATCAAATAGGTGTTGTGCCTGACCATGATGTTTGTAAAGTCTAAAACATATTTGGCATTTAAAATTAAAATTTCAATGTTCTGTATTTTACTTACATATTAATTCACCAACTAAGAAAAAAATCATTATTTAAATCATTACAAAAATCACAGGAAGACTCCATCAACATGAATTGGTAACAAGCACTTAGAAGTAGACTGAAATAGTATTCCTGAGCTTCGTAATTTTAGAATTACATTTTCCTGACAATTCATAGATGTATAAGTACACATATATATGGCACGTGAACTCCAGATGGGTAGTTCATTAAATTATGTTTTATTTCCAAGAGAACGTAGTTTCCCCCTTGAGTTACAGAATTGCAATGTATTAAATTAAGTGCAAAGACTTAAGGACACACTTCATTTGCAACACCAATTATTTCTCTTTATTTCAAATGGATAACTTCGAGTTATAAATGCATAAACAACATAGGTTTGGACCTTTTATATCAGCTTGGAACAAAGGTCTGTAATACATTTTTTTCAGAACCCAGTTAACTCTGTCTCTGTTAATATGTGCCATTAGACAATAGTATTTCCACTACTGAATTACCGTATTTTCCAGTGCCGTCTTCATTTCTGTACTCTTAAACAAAAACAAATACACTTATAAACCAAACTTTGATTCATCCAAAATTACGAATTTTGTAGTAGTTTAAGCTTGAAAGAGCCATTTGAAATCCGTATTAAAGACAGAGCACTATTCAAAAAATCCTAAGCATTGGAGGGATCCAGGTGCACTGGTGCAAGATTTTATCCCTTTGTGCAAATAACATTCATCCAGAACTGAAAGGGTGTGTTTATATGTCACAGGGTATTTACAGCTGTGTCCAGCTGATTCCTGAAGTCGACAGACAAGCAGTGCTTCCTCTAGAAATGAAAGGATTTTTGTCCAAGTACTGAGCAGCAAAACGACATTAAGTGAGTACTAAAAGACATAGTTAATTCATGGGATATAAATGCTTCTTCATTATGATCCTGCGCTATGATTATTCAGTTTTACCTGTACAGAGGAACACCAGAAAGTCTTTCAGATTAGGACATGCTCTTTCTCCAAACGCTCCTTCACAACACACAATTAAAATATTTCCAGTAAATCTGGTGGCGGTGGAGCCTCAGCCTCCAGCGAAGGACATTTCACCTGAACATCACTATTTTCCCCAGTGCTCGTCCAAAAAGCCCGTTTTTGAAAGCTACTCCCGTTCCGTATGTCCATCTGGAAATCCCTCGCCCCAGCAATGCTTTGAGCATCGGGTGTTTCGGTTCCTGCGGCGCGGCCTCTCACATCCACAGAGAACGGGCATGAGCGGCGACAGTAACTCCAGCGAGTGTCCCACCCGCAGGGGTGCCGCCTTTCAGGGTTCAGTTTAAGGCCCCTTGCCAAGTCTGCCTCCTGCGAGGCAGCATTTTGCAGTCCTCCTTCTCGTCCTCCCCACCATGCTAAGGGAGGACAAAAATAAACACCAAAACGTGTATTCTTTTTCCAACGGTCCCTTCTTCATAAATCCACAGCGCAGGCTTAAGCGTAGACTTCAGTCTCGTTCCGCGCACCAAAAGGCAGGGGGGAGGGAGGAAACAAAAAAAGAAAAAAAAAGAAAGCCGTGCAGCAGCCGAAGGGGTGTGGAAGGGAGAGGAGCTACGCAGTGGAAGCTCTGCCGGGAGAGGCGAGGCAAGAGAGCCCCTCCAGCCCCTCCAGCTCCTCCAGCGGCGGAAGCGGCGCTGGTGGAGCGAGGGAGCGACCGGGCGAGGAGGAGGCAGTGGAGGGAAGGGGGAGGTTGCTGGTGTTTGGCGCCGGTGGAGGGAGTCATTCCTGCCGCTGCACTTCCGGTCGGCATTTTGTTCTGAGAGGGAGCGAGAGAGACACACACAGGATCCTTCCCCCCCTCCTCCTCCTCCTCGCCCTTCTCTCCCCCTGCCCCCCCGCTCGGTACCGACTCACCGTGCCCAAGCCGCCCCTCCCCGCCCTCCTGCGCTCGCACTCTCGGAGGGAGCGGCGGCGGCGGCGGCCCCTTGGCAGCGCTGCCCCTCGGCCACCCTCCGCTCTCTCCGGCTGGGAGCGCGGCTCGGAACCGGTTCGGCGCGGCGCGGCCCGGCCCGTGTTGATGTTGTGAAGCAGGCTCGGGGGGAAGGGATTTGCCTCGGCCGCACACCCCCCGGCTCTACATGTTCGCTGCACTGAGGAGGAGACGGAAGAGGAGCCAGCCCCCCTCCCGGCCCGGATTATTGTTGTTATATTATCTCCCCTCCTCCTCCTGCTCGGCGGCGGCGGCGGCCCAGCGGCGGCGGCGGCTCCTCTGAGGAGGGAGGGGGGCGGATTTTTCTCCCCCTCTCTCGGATTCTCGTTGGATTCAGACGCCGATTTGCTCAGGTAATCCCCCCTCCTTGTCTCCCCTTCCCCTCCCTGCCCTCTCCAGCAGCGGGCCGGGCCTCTCAGCCCAGCGGCCCAGCGCTGCCGGGAGCAGGGGGGATTAGCTGTTATCCGGGGTAGAGGGGAGTAAGTGGCAAGCGGAGATGTTTATTTCGCAGCCCCCCTTCCTACTCGGTCGGGTCTGGCTGAGCAGGTTGGTTCGTGCCGGGCTGCCGGGAGGCCCAGGCCCGGCGGAGGGCGCAGGCCCGCCGGCCAGCGCCTTTACTCTAGCTCGGGGATTAGAAAGGCGAAGCGGCTGCTCAGTGACAGGCCTCAACCCGAAGAGAGCAGAAGGAGGAGGAGGAAACAATACAATTAGTCGCAAATGTGCACTGATCCTTTGCCATATTTACAACTTCAGCTAGGGCAAGGAAGGAGGGTCCCAGCGCAGACAGCCCTCTGAAATGGGCCAGGAGTAAGTGGAGGCATAGGGGAGGAGAGACAATGTAAATAGTCAGGAACAAAAATGCCACTTCTCTTTGCTCTTACCTTATTCTTCTAACCAAGTGTGTTCTGAACATTCAAAAGTTTAAATGCTCTTGGTTTTATAATCTGCAGACGTTTCATTTCTAAATAACATTATTGATCAGTATGTTAATGACTTAGTATATTTATAGCATAAAATAGTGCTTGAAGGATGGTTGACACAACACGGACACCTGCAGACTCAGGAAATACAGATAGGCAAGCATATTGTATCAGGTACTCCACACAATTTTGGTGTCTGTGTGCTGTATACATTACACGAATATATGTTAAAAGAAGAAATACCATTTTCTGCTTCTAACAAACGGAAAACAGGCAAGGGATCATGTGTAAAGTGCTGCATTTATGACATTTAAGGGACCAAGGTGAAGATGAGATCTTAACCAAAGCACTTGAGAATCAAATGTAAATTTATTTAAGTGAAATGTGAGGAATGCTTAAAAAGTGTCATCTTTTCTTGTCAGGCTATATAACTTTGAGATCCCGAGGTTGTTATTGGCTGTTTGTGTCCATGATGTTTGAATATGTAATTAGGTGTCATTTTTACAGGTCAAATGTGTTTTGAAAATGACTGTTTATTACTCTCAGGTCTTATAAGTAAATGGTAGCTGATTTACAACAAAGTAAATCTTGGACGTATAAGTGGTAGAGTTTTAAGTGTTGCTAAAAACTCAGGCACATATAAACAAACACCTTGTGAACTTATAAAAATACTTCTACAGAAATTACATAGTTGCAGGAAATTTCAAGATTCAAAGTTTTCATCCTTGTAGAAAGGAATTTTGTTAGAGGCAAACGATATTACATCATTTGTTAAATTTTCAGCAGGTTTTTTAGTTGTTCAGGTAGATCTGTTGTTATAACACATGGTTATTGTATCTAATAGAGTAACTTTCTGGTGCTTTGTATTCAGAGTCTTGTAAATAAAACTATGTCTCCTGCATGCCCTGATACATGTTTAAAAGGGTGAAGTTAATATAGCTGTCACGTAGAAGGCGTGTTTTTAATGCTGTAAATCCGTGTAGTAGTCAGTAGCATGTCCGTGATTTGTATTGGTCAGGGAGCAGTTTGAATTTTAAAAAGCCAGAAGATCCTGCTGAGCCCCAATCCCGGCCTCCCTTCCTCCCACTAATCTCCCATTCCTGTCTTTGTGCTGCCTGGTCCTGTTAGACACTGTTTGCAACAGGGCCTCAGGCCTACGTGCGTGGAGAGGAACCATTTACAGTTCGAAAAAGCAGCTTTTTATTTTTAAACTTTGTGAAATGCAGAGGGAGCCACTAGTCATCTCTAACTGTCCCCACCTCGGTGTGTAACAGCGGAATTACTGTTTGCTTTTGCCCTGTAGCGTGCATGGAGACCGAGTGTAACTCTGCTTCACAGGAAAGAAAGGACTGTGCAGAAGTAGTTGTAGTTCTTGGGTAGTTTTCATCATCAGGAAGCGACATTACAGCCCTAGCGTTTCTTTCGTCTCTGTTTCAGGCAGCTGCCGTTCTAAGAAGAATGTGTTTGTTAAGCTAACAGTAGTGAACTTTTCTGACTGATTTTTCATTTCAGAAGGTTTGCTTTAAATATTCTAGATATGAGCAGGAAATGAGGAAATGAGCTGCTGTAGTTACACAGTTCCTGTCAAATTTATCTTGCCAGGGCTGTGTGGTTGTGTTTACAGCACTTTTTTTTTTTTTTCAACTTTCCTAATATTGCACCTATCTGCTGTGCAGCTCTGGTCATAATAAGCCAGTNGGATGCACTTTTCTGGAATGAAAAATATGTATATTTATAAAGGGAAATGTAAGATGTTGTGTATTTTTATTTGTAATTAGTTTTTTGGATTTGTTCTTATGAGCCATATGTGGTTAATCTTGAATTAGTTGCTTGATCACAGTTTATGTAGTTTTTCAGAAATATTTAAAGTTAAAATATTTATAAGAGAACTTATATTTCTTTTGGGTTGCATATTTTATTATATTTAAGAATGTGTATGTACGCATGTGTGAAGCAGGCCTGTGGCACTTTCATACTACTTTTTCCTTGATGTTAGGAGCTTCTGCTGATCCAGTGTTTATCACAACAGCTAGCTGCTTAAAGACAATGTACTTATTTTAATGTTATAGGAATACAAAATTAATTATTCTCAAGATGTTAGTTGTAACTATTATTTTATCAAAAAGAGGAAAATGCTTCTTTCTGCATTTTATTTTGTACTTTTGCCTGCTTTGTACATTTTGAATTTACTTCTGTACAGGTTAGTTTTTTTCTCTCAACTTCTTGAATATTTTACCTAAAGTTATTACAACAAAAATCTTATCCTGAAGCCTTTTGCTGTTGATTCAAGCTGGTTTTATACTATTTGAAAATCAAGACATAGGAACAGGCATGGCACTAAAATATTAATCTTTTAAAAAATTTGCAATGTGTAAGTTTTGACTTAGAAGCAACAGACAGGATCAGAGAAGCACCATTACATACCTAAGCCCTTTTGAAGATCCTTATTCTACTTAAGAGCACAGGTACCCCATGAAACCTTATGCTTGAAATTCCATGTACATAAATGTTCATACAACTCTTCTTGCAGAATCAAGGCCATAGATAGTGATTTCTTTAGGACAGAAGCTTTTTGTTTGTTTGTGTTATTGTGTTAGTGTGATTATTAAGGTAATATAAATTTAATCCTAAGTGTTTCATGTATATGGCCCTCTACACTATGAATAAACTATATTTTGGAGGATACTAGGTGAAAAATATTAATTGATTTGAGCTAGAGATCTTACTCCTATTTTTATATGTTCAGTGACAACTGGACTTTCATGTCTATTATATTACAAAGTGTTAAACTAATCATATCGAATTTATATTAATATTTCATAAAAATTGCATGAGACATATAAAGTTTTTGGATAATTTCTGTAACTAGAGAGAAAAATTGTATTTCTATTCTGAATATCTAGACCTAGGAAAGAAAGCAAGTCTTCAAATTCACGACTTTATGATTTCGAGAAATTATGCTAGAAGAGTGTGTAATACTAATGAATGTGTGTAATTTGGATAACAATTATGAGCATATTAATCAGAAAAATATGAGTAGTGTTTAGAATTTATTGACTGATAGGTGTGAGGCAGGTCATCTGGCATTAGGGTAGTTATTTAGTATCACAAAACACTAATAATATGTAACATTTGGAAAAATGGCCATTTCAGTATTATACCACTTATTTTTGATCTTGTTTTTCATTTGCCTTTATTAGAAGTAGTTCAGGTTAGGTTAGCTTCTGATTTTGAAATATCAGCAGTAATGAGCACTCAGTGGCAGAGAGATACCTGCAAGGAAATGCTTGAAATTGGTTATACCTGTGTATTGTTGCTAATAACTCTGTACAATGATAATCCTTTTTAATAATAAAAAGGAAGTATTCTTGAAATTAAGAAAACAAGTGTTTAACAACTGCAAAGTCCTTAATATAATTAATCTACATTTGTATTTTTATTTTCTTTGTATGGCAAACATACTTCTTAGCAGCTGATCCTGACCCCCAAAGTAGGTGTGAAAAAAGTGCTTTACATTGACATATATGACACCCCATGAGTGAGGAAATAGTGTTTGAGGAGATTGTGCAGGAATTGTGATTTGTGTTTCACTTCCTGTCACTACTGTTAACCATGGAAAATCTCCCCAGCAAAGGGAGGGAAGAAAGGATTTTGGCCCAACTGTATGTAGAAACTAAAAGGGATTCCAGTCAGATTCAACATAGTTGTTGACACTATATTTTAAGGTGATTACCTGGTCTACGCAAAAAAACTTCAAAAGAACATAAGTATCCAAGACCAATTTTCATGTTGGTGTTATAAAAAATGCTAGGAAAAGTTACTTTTATGGCCTTTAGAATTTGTATCAGTTTTAAGTGAAAGTGATCAGAAATCTCAGATTATTTTTATATGAGTAGATAATTAAATTTTTCATTTTATTGCTGTGGTTTGATTTGAAGCACTTTGGTTTTTGTAGCAGTGTGTATGTGCAGACATGCAGTGCATTTTAGAGGAGCAGTGACAGAAAGCCCTAGGCTGCAAAATAAGGGAGTCCTATAAGGAAACAGCGGACTGAGGAGCTGGGCCTTTAACTGTGCCACCGTATTCAACCCTGCCCCTCAGTTCAGTGCCTCATGCAATGCATGGGAAATGCCAGCTGACCACTATACTCTTACAACCTAGTTTATATACTTATCACTCAGTGTGTAGCCCACTGCCTTATTACCTGCTATGTACATCCCAGTCCTTCAGGAAGGCTGAAGTGTTTTCATATTTTAATTTGTAGAGTTATCTCAAAATAAGGTGCTTTGCAGATGTTGGAGAGCCTTGTTTTTGCACATCTGTAAAATACTTCTTCAATTTTATTGATGAAAGACTGAAACTGAATCAAAATAGTGAATTTTAAAAGCTTATAAATCTATTGTGACATGCTTCACTCCTCAGATTTTTAAAGTTACTTTATAACGCTTACGAAGTTCATAACATTGTTTTTGTTGGCGTTAATTTTGATCATATGTGTTCTACACTTCAATGTGTTAGGCTCATTGTTTCTCCTCCTGAATCCCTAAGAAGTATAGAATGGGTTTTCACTGAAGGCCTTAAACATCTATTAAATTTCAACTCTTTTGATCGTGCCAACAATTGGAAAAAAACAAACTCCCTGTCCTGAGAACCTGAAAAAGTATCACTATCTCTTAAAAGTTTGAAGAGAGAACAGGATAGATTTTTAACTGAAATCCCCAAGTAATTAAATGATGTGGCTACAATATTGAACACAGAAATACAAAATGTTACTGTTACCCTCTAGGATTGCTGGTTTCTGTTTGAAGGTATCCTACGCATTGGGTTGGGATTCCTGGGGGTAAAACTCTGGCTCTTGAACTGATAATTGTTGCGCTTGATGCAGAGTTCTTGAATGCCCATCTCGGCACCCAGTGGTCAGACCATTTGATATCCGTCGGTTGTCAGGGTCCTCTAACACTGTTTGTGAAGCAAGGCTGTTCTGAGATGTAGTGTAAGTGCATTCCTAGCCAGAAAATTGCTTCGGGGATGTAGGAAGTCCAGGCCCCAATGTGTAATTGTATCAGGCACAGAAGTTCTTGAACTTTTTTCTTTCCCTATGGCTTTTTGTATCATGCTCAAAGCATGGCTCAGGGGCTGTGAGTACATTATGGAACAGGCAGAATAAGTAGTACTTTAGTCTTATAGACTTCTTTCCTTTCTGTCTTTACTTGTGAAGGTTTTCTGTGAGAGTATGTGAAGATTTTTTCTTAGTTTGTTTTTATTTTTTTTAAGAGTTGATTTTCAAAAATATCAGTTTTTGGCAAAAGATGTCTTGAATGTGAAACTTCTCAGTGAATTTGGTTTTATTAACTCTGTTTTATTCAAAGTCCTTAGTAGGAAAGTGTTATGTTCCACATAAGGCACCTCCCTTTACTTTTTAAGTTTGTGTTCCATGACATATATGTCATGTGCTGTATATGGGACAGTGATCCTGTGAATAATAAGCAATGGTACACGATCATTTAATCGATGACAATCACAATGCACAAGGAACTAAAATATAGGTATAAGCAACCATAATTCTGATATTTCTTAATACTTCAGTGCTTGGTTTTGTACTACTAACTTTTTTTCTCTCTTTTTTCCCCTCAAGCTCACTGAATAACAAATGTATGTCTGTGATAATGCAGGCTCTATCTCTCATGTTTGAACTTAGTCTTTCCTCTATGTTGACCTCAGAAAAGTTGAAGTTGCAAATAATCTCTCTCTGAAACTTTGTTTTCAAGTCTTATGACTAAATAAGACGGTCTACATTTCTTTCATGTTATTTTCCATTCAGATATGTTGCTTTCTCTTTTTCTTCAGGTATGCTTTCTGGATATTGAGGATAGGAGGAAGAATTTAGAGGGCCCTCATCAGATGCTATGTACAGCAGCTGACTTTAAAAAAATGCTGTAGAAAAACCTGCTTTTTGTAGTCTAAAAAGCTGGAAAAGTTTGGATGAGATTCTAATAAGACTGTGGTGAGAATGTATGGGGAGTTCTTTGTGAAGATCTAAAATCTTTGAGTTTTTTTAACTTTGTTGTTTTGTTTTTTTCTGAAGGGAAAATTTAAAATCCTCTTGGTTATACGTTTGTTAAGTTTCTAGTTAAAACTAAGTTGATTTAATCACTTTGTACTGTGTGGATGCTAAATTTCCTTTTTTTTCCTTCTTTTGAAATCATGGAAAATGGAATTTTTTTCTGCTAGCATGTTCAGTAATGGTTGGCTCTTCCTGGCAGTTTCTTTTAGAAACTCGTGTTGAGGCATAACCTGTAACATAGCACAACTTCATTTATCCTGTTAAAATTTGGCAGTTACAAGGATTTGAAGCATTGCTTAGCAGAGTTACTAGCTGACTTTAAGAATGCATGTTTCTCCTTGCATGTAGGTAGAACTAGTTCTCCTCTCAGTTTCCTGATTACTGATGTACAATTTAAAGGCNAATAATGGCTTTTTCTTTTTTTTTTTTTACTTCTGACTTCGCCAAACTTCAGTCATTTGGGCCGAAAGCTTCCATGTTGAGTGAATGCCCTTTATTGACTTATTCTCTAAATAGTGTTTGAAGTGAACATAGTTCACTGGCTTCTAAGGGTTGTGATAGAGAAAAAAAAAGTTTAAAAAATTATTCCTGACCGTTTTTTTCAAGCAATTGGAGCACTTCTGTTCTTTGGGAAAAGGAGTTTAGAATTTCATTGTGAGATGACTTTTTACATTAAGAATGTGCATTTTATTGCCATTTGAAAAGCTTTCAAAAGATTGGGCAAATTATTAGTGTCTAAAAAAATTAACTGACTTCCCTGATTGTCGACACTGTTGTTGAAAAATTTTGTGTGCACAACAGAGCTTTCCTGAAAAGTTCTAAGCAGTGA
>VZTT01055226.1:0-27522 GCA_013400855.1 Buphagus erythrorhynchus
CCTTCCTTCCTTCCTTCCCCCCTCCCCATATATTGAGTATTTCATGTTTTTTCCCTTCTTGCTGTGGGTGAAAACAAATAAATCAACACCAGCCCATTCTACTTCCCCTAGTGAAGATCACCTATTGAATTTAGCATTTTTCACCAATTACCCTGAGTCAGAAGCATTTCCGATTCCCCTTTATCCCATGGATAAAATGGGTTTTATGTGTCTGACTCCTGGGGTGATAATAGCAGGGAATAGTTTTACTGCACACATAGAACTTTTCCTGAGGCCAAGAAAAGCAGCCACAGCTTTTCATCCACTCCCAGCAAAAATTAAGCAGGATTTAAAAAAAAAAATAAATCCAATTGATGGGGACAGAGTGTGGTGGGAGAAGAGAAGCTGAAGTATGAAAATTAACAACATGAAGTACACAAGAATCACCCCGAGTAGTTTGTCCTCTATTTTAAACTCTTTCAAATTACACATTCAGCTAAATGATCACATTTTCAGGCTTTCCCCCCCCTACAGCTACAGGAGATGAAAATCAAAGGAGGAAAACCAGAAACAGGGATGTTTGATCTGCCTGTTGCTCTTGCTGGCTTTTCCAAGTGCAGTTTCCTGGCTGCAGGGTGGAACAGCAGCAAAGCCATTCCTGAGGGCATCCTTGTCCAGGAGAGCTCTTCATCCTGACATGAGTTATGGCAGTGGGGGATCTCCCACCTGCACAGGAACTGTCCTGAAAGAAAACATCCCTGGCAGTGTCCCAGGCAGAAGTCTGGGACAGCAGAAGGTGTCCCTGCCATGGCAGGGGGACAATCAGATGGTATTTCAGGTCCCTTCCCACCCAAAGCACTCCGGGATTCTATGAAAATGAGCCTTATTCTGGAAAATAGAGGAGGACAAAAAGCAGATTTGAGTGAAGGAAAGGCCAGGAGGATCGCCCTGCAGGACTCAAGCTGTGAAAGAAACCTAAATTTAAGTTTATCTATTTCCCTAAGAACTTGGTTCAGAAGGAAAATGGGTTTTCAGCAGCAGTCCACGTTTCCACACACAGACAAGGAGGGGGATTCTATCATTTATCTCCCTGCCCTTTCCTGCAGAGCCATCCCATCACAGAAAGCAGCAGGTTGTTCATCCCACTCTGCACTTGGGAAATCAACGCTGACCTTTGCTTCTTGCCTCCTCCCTCACGTGCCTGGGTTGGCCCCCAGGACTCTTTTTTAAGGAACAGCCCCTGTTTTCCAACAGAGTGGAGAACTGAAAGGAAAAAAAGGGAAGATCCCACAGTGTTTGGAAACACAATCTGTGTGGTTCAGAGCCCTGAGAGCCACAAACACCACAGGGTTTATGGACAATAATGAAAGCCCCAGGACACAAACACCCCCTTGCTGGTTCCCTTAGCAGTTATTAAATAGCATTTATTGAATAGCATTTATTGAATAGACATTATTAAATAGCATTTATTGAATAGCATTTATTGAATAGAAGTTATTAAATAGTATTTATTGATTAGAAGTTATTAGATAGAATTATGGAAAATCGCAATTAGTCCCAGGTAAAGCAAGACCAACTTCATTCTTTTTTTGAACAGGCTGGGGGAAAGGACAGGGCATTGAGTTTGGATGATCCTGAGGTTGGGGAGGGAAACTGGGCAGCAGTAGGGGAGGAAACAGCAGAATTCACATTTGTGGGTGGGAATAAAGGTCAGAACGAATTTTGGGGCTCCATGAAATGAGAGAAGGTCCTGCCTGTTCGGGGAGCAAAATGCAGGTGGAACCAATGGCAGAGAAATTCGAGAGGTGAAGCCAAGCAAACCTGTCCTTAATCCCATGAAGGATGCCTGGAAAGCTGAAAATCTCAGCACAAAAAGATCTGAGCTCCTCAGTGTCCTGCCTGTTGAACTTCCATGGGAAACTTCAGAGTTTGTTGTTGATTAAAGAAACTCTGCTTGAATTTGAAGACATGGCATTACTTTTATCACCCTCTTCCATAGACTGTATATTTTTTTGATGGACTGCTCATGGCAGGTGTTTCCCAGCTCTGGCAGAGGACTGGGGATGAATTTTCCTCCTGATTATGCCCTTCTAAAAGGAAGTCAGTGGTGGAGCAGGAAGATGCATGAGTGAATTACTGACTCCTAGTAAAGCACTGGGATTGTTGATGCTGCTCAATGGCCCCAGGAGGATGTCATGGATCAGAACATTGCCTTCCTCTGTGCTCATCTCCCCTAAAATGTGCTCATCTCCCCTAAAACGTGCTCTCTAATTCTCCTGAGGGGCACAGCTGATCAAGGGACATTCATGACTCTATAGGAAGACACCCCATGCACACACAGATGGGATTTTTGTAAGGCTGTGTGTTCAGAAGAAAGTAAACTTGCTGGTTTACATAAGCCTGCCTCTTCCTTAAAGGCTGAGCTATTTTAACAGTGCATTCCACCAAAATGAATAATATTTGGCTTTTGGAGGCAGATTTTTCTGTGGTTACAACCTCTTTTGCACATCATAAATGTCCAACCCCATCCCTTTGCTTTTCTTTGATTAAAAAGATCAACAACTAACCTTTAAAAATACCGTATTTGTCAGGGCTCGCTTGGCTTTCAGCTGCTGTGATTTATGTGTCTGTCCTCGGAGCAAACAGACCCATTGAGGAGATTTAGCAAGGGTAGCACACTGCAGGAATGAAGATTTTGGGTCATCTCAGGTGGTTCTGCAGAGGACAGGGTCTCCTTGGAGCTGGCTTAGGTTGAGGTGGGTCACGAGCCCAGGGTTGGAACTGGGAATCCTCCAGCCCTTGCAGGTGACCCATGGATGCCACTGAGGTGACAGCAGAGCCCTCCTGGCAGTGTCACATTCGTGTTCTGTCCCAGGATGGGCAAAGCCAGATTCTTAAATCCCAAATCCTCCCAGATTTTACAGATTTGTGGCTCCAGGCCACCTCCCATTCCAGCCTGACTGGGCATCAGCACCTTCCATTCTTCCACCAGATCCTGCTCCCATTTCCACCCCTGGGTCCTGCAGCACTGGGAAACAAACAGGTAGCACTCAGAGAATCCGGCCTGGAATAAATAAATTTTACTCCTGCCCCCAGTTCCACTGCCCTGAATCACCAGTGGGTCCTGCAGCACTGGGAAACAAACAGGTAGCACTCAGAGAATCCGGCCTGGCATAAATAACTTTGTCCCCTGACTTCACAATGACAACTTTCAGCTGGGGCAGATCTCTCCAGACCTGGAGGTGTCCCCTCCTTACACAAGCAAGAGATCAGATCCAAAACTGAGCAGGATTTCTTGGAAGAAGGGGAAAACTATTTGAGGAGGGAGTAAACGGCTCTGCATCGTTCCAACTGCTCAAAAATTTGTTTTGCCAAGGGAACAGGAGAAAGCTGTTAAAAAAAAGATCTTAATTTTAAGTCGCTTTCGGCTTTCCCTGAAAGAAAACAAGGAAGAGGCAAACACAATGGCTAAAGAACATGAAAAGATCCCAAAGGTTAAGAATGCTCCAAGAAAAATACGCTCTCAGCCTTCAATGGAAACATTATTTGCACCATTATTTGGTGCTGGTTGCAAGGGGCAGCAAAGGCTCTGTGCTCAGGCACAGCACGAGGGCTGGGCTTGCACAGCTCACCTGCAGGGTGAGTGAGAAGGCCCAAGTGGAAAACTGGATATTGATAATTTCCAGAAGCCTCGGCGTGGTTCCGCTCAAACGTCGCAAACACCCGCGGCACAGAACTCCCCTGGCTGGCACAGGAGCGTGGCTCCACGGGAATTAACTCCCAAACCTGATATTTAAGGATGGTTTATTGGTCTGATGTCCCTCCAAGCCTTGCCAGAGCCATCATGTCAAAGAGCTGCTCAGTTAGAATAAAAGAGACGTTATTTGTGATCGTTTCCTCCCGGTGTTATCATGGAAGGGGAAAGGCAAACAGCATTTTCCAGAGATCTCATTTTCCTTGGAGCTCCCCAGGGAGGGCTGAGCAGGGGAACCTCGGGGTGCTGGGTGGGAAAGGCTCTTGGGGACATCCCTGGCATGGAGCAGAGCACATCCAGCTCTCCACATTGGGATTTTGTCACTTTTAACAAGCGGGAGAAGCTTTTCCTTGCTTTGCTTCTCTTTGTTTTGCTGCTGGTTTGTGTCATGTTTTTATTAATTAAGGATGGGATCTTCTTTTTTTTTTTTTTAATGATCCAAGTTTAGGCTTATTTTGCATAAATATTGGCAGAACAACTTCTGTGGGAGAAGGAAAACAAAGGTTATCGTGATCAGCACATGATTGTACTTAGGCAAAGTATCAGTTAAATTAGTCCTGAAATTATAACGTTTCAGCTGCTGGTACTTTTCATATTAAAAATCAAATTTAATTTTCCAGTTTTGCAGAAACAAAAATTCCAACCATTTGTTGCTTTCCACCACTAAGAGGGAAGAAAAAAAAGGGGGAAAAAAATAGAATGAACCCATCTTAACCCTCCAAAATAAATCTCCACAAAGGCTGTTTCTATCTGTGAGAAGTCACTGCAGATTTTTTTTTCAGCCATCCTTGGGTGGCACCTCCCAGGTAGAAGTGGGTGCTTCACTCATGGTCTCAGTGGGGACAAATTTGGCCTCAATCTTCCAAATTCTGGGATTTTTCCTGAAATTATGGCTGCATAACCCAGGTCAGAATATTCCATTTATCCTGGAATCTGTGCAGATGCTCTCACTCCCTGTCAGTCACTGGATGGGAGGGAGGATTTTGGGAAGCAGCATCCCCAGCTCAGGAGCTGAGCCATTCCTGACCGTGTGTGGCAACATTTTTCAATGCTTGGTTTAGTTCCATCCAGGCTACAAACCAGAGAACCAGACCCAAAACAGAGAAAGGAAAAAAAAGTTTAAAAAATAAAAAGAAAGGAAAATAGTCCTTTCTGATTTTCAACATAAAGCTAGGATTACCACCAAAGAACAATAAAAATTCCTTTATTACCAACAACAGGAAGAGCAAAGAGAAAAATAAACCACAGAAAATCTTTGTTATAATTTTTCCATAACAAATAAGGTCTTTTCTGGTCATGTTTGGCTTTTTTTTTTTTTTCCTTCTCCTTAAAATTGTATCTGTTTAGGAAAAAAAAAAATCTTGTTTAGAATAAAAGCAAAACTGCAGAGGAAAAAGCAGAGCTCTTATTAAAGAGTTTGACATCACAACCCATCTATTAAATAGCAGGATTCTTAAAGGAAAGTCCTTTCCAAATAAAAGGGAGGAAATGAAAGGTTCTATGAGTTCCCAAGCCCATTGTTGATGCTGTAGAGCACAGAAAACTTCCACTATCCATGGTCAAGGAAGTCCTGTAGGAACAGGAACCAGCTCTGGAGGCTCCCAGAGGGAGAAGATCCTTGGAGAAACATGGCTGGGATTTGTCCTGGTGCTCCTTTCCTGCTCACACTTTGCTGAGGTTGAACTGGGGGGGATTGAGGAGGATAAATGGTCCCAGGGGAGGGAATGGTGCAGTTCCCTTGGCTGGCAGGAGGCAGGGATGGATCCCTGTCCCTCCTGTCCTGCTGTCCCTGCTCCAGCCTGGGTGGTCCCACCAGGAGTGAGGTATCTCCAGGAGATTTCCATGTTCCCTGGCTCTGGGGGCTGCCTGGGGTTTGGTTTTGGTTTGTCTTTTCCCATCCCAAAGCCTGGCACTCTTTGTTCCTGCCCCTTTGCCCCGTGGATCCAGCGGGGGCTGATTGGGGTGATAAAGGCTGGCAGTGAGTTACTGAAAACACAAACCAGGCAGCTTTGACATAAAACAGCCACAGAAATGGATTTTTTTCCCCTTTATCTGGCCCTGCTCTCGATAGCAGGGGCAGCCTGGAACAGAGGCTTTTGTTCCTGGGTAATCTGGAGGGAGGAGGAGCATCACTGACCCTTCCATCCATCCTGGGTTTGTCCTCCCTGGTCCTGCCTGAGCCCAGCCCAGGGCCTGGGCACATCCCCAGGGACAGCAGGGAGAGAGCCTCTGCTGGGACCTCCCTGCAGCAAACCAAGGATGCTCTTCCCAAGGGGATATGGAGGGTGGAACAAGGAGCAAAGTTCTCACCAAGTTTTAATCACACAATCCCGGAATGATTTGGGCTGGAAGGGACCTTGGAGATCACTCGGTTTCAAAAGCAGAGTGCCAGAGTGCCCAGAAAAGATACTTCAAATGAAGTAAATGAAACCACTGTTCATACCAGGGGGCCATTATTGATCATTTCCATTCTTTTATCTGCTCCCAGTGATGATGTTTCTTCAAACAGCAGGCTATATTTATTAATTATTTTGAAATTAATTTACAGGCAACTTGGAAAGTATGGCAGTATGATAAAGAAAGGAATAAAATCATAGAGTCATAGAATTATAGAGTCGTGGTTTGGGTTGGAGGGGACCTTAAAGCCCATCCAGTGCCACCCCTGCCATGGCAGGGACACCTTCCACTGTCCCAGGCTGCTCCCAGCCCTGTCCAACCTGGCCTGGGACATTCCAGGGATCCAGGGGCAGCCCCAGCTGCTCTGGGTACCTGTGCCAGGGCTGCCCACCCTCCCAGGGAACAATTCCTTCCCAAAATCCCATCCAGCCCTGCCCTCCAGCAGATTAAAGTGAAATTTAATGGAGTTGAACCAGGAATAATTTCCAGGTTCTTTAATAAAATTCATAAAATTATAAATAAGCATTAAAGTGCTGACAAGACCCTCCTAATCACGATATATCCTTATTTTCTTTCCTTGCTTCTCTTCCTTTGTTTCTCCTCAGCCCTTCTCAACCCGGGTCACTCTCCCTCTCCCTCGCAGATTTATTGTGAAATTTTGGCCTGAATTGAGCAGAACTGTGAGCAGGCTTGGTGGGGTCAGACCCCAACTCCCTCTCAAAAGATAATTTTAGGTCACCTGGCCACAAAATCCAAGGGCAGCCTGAGTTTTCCTGCTCTGGATCAGCACAGAATTCAGAATTGGAGGTGTTTGTGCAGCACCAAAAGGATAAAGTTCCTCTGTTGAACTTCCCCCTGCTCCTGCTCATTTCACAGCCAAAGGGGTCAGAGCTTCTCCTTTTATTTTCTACACTGATGTCCGAACCCAGAAATCATCCAATCAATCTAGGAAAAAAAAGAATACTCTGTTTCCATCTACATTTTTCCACATGTAAATACTCCTTTAATTTAGCACAAAATTATTGTGCTGTAAACTCTTTTATAACATTGCTAGGTTTCATTTTTGGTTTTGTTTTTCATTTTCTGCTGCCTTTTGTGGATTTGGGATACAAACAAATGACAGGGTACTAACAATGACTTGAATCAGCTTCTGAAAGATGGGTTTTTGTTGGGGTTTGGGGTTTTTTTACCTCCTTGCACCACTGTTTTCTTGGGTTTTTTTCTCTCTCTGGCTTCTTCATCCTGGATTTTCTCAGGAGGGCAGCATATTTTGGAATGAGGAATCCCATGGTCAAAATCTTTCCTGAGGTCCATTTGTAGAAACATTCGAGTATCCCTCAAGAGGAATTCTGCAGTGATCTTTGTGATTAAATGATGCCACATCTCAGGTAGAATCCAGAGGAGGAAGAAGGCCCAGAAGGAAAAAACCAAGAGCTAAGGAGTTATTCAGAGCACAGGGATCACACCTAAAATCTCCAAAGGGAATAAAACTGGATATTTTATTTTCCTATAAAAGCGCTGCTGGATACAGATGTAGACCTAAGAACTCTACAGAAAAAGAAAAAGAAAAAAGGCAAATCAAGGCACAAAGTGATTTTAGTGGAAGAGAGCTGGAGGTCAGGCAGGGCTGGGGAGGGCCAGGCCAGCAGGGAATGTGGCCCAGGATTTGAGCTGCATTAATGATGGTGAGGGATGAGGTGGGTCTGTGACCCATGGGGTGGATCATGGATAACATCCCCATGTTCTCTGACACGAAATGGAAACCCCACACTCAATAACCCAACATCCAAACTCTCTTTTTCTGTTTCACAGGAGGTGTTGTAGCAGCAGAGGCTTCCAGGACAAGGCAGAGCTTTTCCTCAGGTCCATCCCACCCTGAGCTTCCCTCTGTCCATGGAACACAAAATCATCCTGAGCTCCATTCTGATTCATCCTTTCCCAAATCACTTTCTTTTGAGAACAGTGGAAAGTACCTCTTGTTTTCTTTATTTTCTTTTTTTTTTTTTTATTTTCTTTTTTTTTGTTTCCATGGCCATAATTTAATTCTTAATTTTAACCAACATGCTACGTCCTTTCTCCTTGATAACTCCCGAGCTCGAATGTAAAAAGTGTATTATTACAAGAGACAATTATGGGGTTCAAAGCATTCTGAAGCATTCCATGCTCCCAGCTTCTGGTACTGATATAAGGAGAGGAATATTTGTGGTTTTTTGACTTGCATGAAGTGGAAGGGTTCCAAGAGCTGGTGGTAAAAGGCCTAATGAAAGTCTGCCTTCATCAGACACAACAAAGCTCCTGCATCCTGGGAGGTTTAACTCTTTCTATGGACGGGGTGCCCAGGCCCCAGCACTCCACACAAACAGCCCTTGACCCTGTAGACTCAACCTCAGTCAAAAACAACAGCAAAAGAGTCAAAAAAAAAGAAAAAAAAATTCAGGGTTTGTTTGGCTTAAAACTCTTTTTTTCTTGTTTTTTAAACAGAACATGTCTGGAAGTTGAAGGTTTGCAGCTCCCAGAGTTGGTTTGGGCTGAAGATTTGTCTCCCACCTTTGGGATACAGTTGGACAGCAGAAAATGATGGAAATTGGGTCTGTTTTGAAGGACACCCAGTGGCTGCACAAACATCTGACTGCTGCAGAGCAGGAGGTTCTTCTCTGCTGAACCTTCTGTTTGTCATTTATTTTTCCATTTCATGAATACCGATTGGAAACTTCTCCTTGGAAGGCAGAGGGAAATCTTGTGGATTGTAAACACGGAGGAGAAGAGGAATTGTTTAGGATGGTGGAAAGGGTATAAGGGCTCGAAGCATAGCGTTAAGTAGAGGAAAGTTTAGGCTGGATAAACTTCCAAGTGCTGAAATCTTATTAGGCTGTGGAAAATTCTTCCAAAGGATGTGGGAGAAGCTCCACTGTTCGAGCAGTTTGCCATTAGATTGGACAAAGCACCAAAAATAAACCTTAAACCATCTTGCCCCAGCACAGGGGGTGGAGTGAGGAGGCCAAAATCGATGTATCCAACACCTCCTCTGATTTCATGGACCACGAATCCATCCATGGCCAGAGAGTGGGAGCATCCATGGGATTTGTGTGGCTGGAGATGGATTGACCCCCGGGCTGGGCTCCACTCTGGAACCTGCTGCAGAGAAACCTGAGTGACCCAGGAAAGCAGGAGGTGTCAAGGCCTCCCATCCCAGCAAGGACAGCAATTCTAAACCAGGAAAATGGAAAATAAAATTTGAATTGTTTTTCTACCCAGAGGATGGTTTGTACTTTGGGGTTCAGAGATCCTTCATGGGGTATCCTGGGAGAGAGCACAAGGAACGTTTCAGACCATCTAGAAGGATTAAAAAGCAGTTTGGCAGAGCTGAGCCCAAGCACAAAGGTGTTTTACCCCAAAATCTGCCCCCTGTCCTCAAAGGACCTGAACAGGTTCAGCACCAGCAGCAATTCCCAGGATTTGATTTGCTGTGTCACTCCAAAATGATTCCAAGTGCCTCCTGTCAGATGATCCAGTGTTCAGCAGGGAATTCCAGTTTTAAATATGCATGGGTTTAATGAGAGGCTGATGAAATTATGGTCAGTGGGGAGAACTGTGAGGTGATGCAAGCTGTTAACTCAGTTTTTGTAGGAAACACAAAGAAGATCCAACAGGATTTACAACTGTAAAGATTAAAATATTTTGGATATTAATCCACTCACTACCTTTTCCTTCCTCTTTATGGATGATCTAAAAGCAAATTCTGGGGCTTTTTTAAAAAATCCCTTCATGATGGTGTTGACCTGAAGCTCCTGCAGAGACAAGAAATCTTCCCACTGATTTCCTGGGGCCTTGGATTTTATCAGACCAGATAAATTTGTTCCAAATTTCTGATCTCTGCTCTGGGGAGTCATTAGGAGTCTTCAGAATTTGATCTGAGTTGCTAAACTCTGCCTGGTCACATGATGGGGTTTTCAGTCCTGGCTGGAGGCATCTGGGAGCACATCTGGTGCAAATATTTCCTGGTGGAACCCAAAATGTCACTTTCTGTAAATACTTCTCTGTGTGATTCCAAAATTCACTTTCCACAATGTTTTTTGGCCAGTAAGACCTGATAACTCCAAAATTCTTCGAAAGCAAAGACAAAGAGATGAGAACGTGGCCAAAGGGACTTTATTGCAAATTTGGGTTAATCCAATATTGGTTAAATAAACTTTGGATCTGCTGTAAATGGAATTTTTGTAGACTGGAGAAGTTGCTCAGATCTTGACCTGGTAGGAGAGCAGAGGGAAACCTTGTGGGTTTAAGTGAGAAGAAAATCAACTCTCGCTGCTCCACACATGGAAATATGGAATATTTGCTTTTAATAGAGTAAAACCATGATGTTTATGTGGATATTTGGTGGATTTTGCTGTAAATGCTCTGTTGGTTCAGAGAGCATCTGAATCCATGAACCACGGAGCTGATCCAAGCAGGGCAACTAAACTCACCTCCCAAATACTCAAAAAATCATTATTTGGAGTGGCAGACTGGGAGAACTTCTTGCCTATTTCCTGCCTAAACCAAACCCTACTTTTTTTTTCTTTTTTCCCAAAAGAATTGATGGATATCAAAATTAATTTGAATTTTCTCCTTGTTATTTTTTTCTAATTGTTGCAGTTTGAATGTTTTTCCAGAACCTTGGTGGGTTTAGAGGCAGAAATGGCATTTCCAGGCTCCAGCCTCAGTGGGAAGGGGCCACCCCATCCCCACCTTTCCCAAGTCTTGGATAAAAGATCCAAAGTGCTACAAGTCTCCTTCCAGAGTGACCACAACAAGCCCTGATGCAGTCCCAGCAGAGTAAATTAAAGGAGTAGAATCCTTTAATTCCTCTGAACATGCAGGAATACTTTGGATCCTTGACTTTGGGACCAAAAATAAATGGATTATTCGTATCTTTTCTTAACTGTTGCATTTACTAACAGATTTCTCATCTTTATCCCCCTTTTCTTAACATATCTCTATGTTGTTCCTTTTCTTTTTGTTCTGTTTTTCCACCCAACCATTCTTCCTTCCCAGTTTTGTCCTACACCTTTCCCTTAACACTGCTGCAGATCTTTTTCCTTCTCCCACTGTTATGAATCCTCAAGGGCCACAAGAATTTTCCATTTTCCTGCCCGAAACTCTTCGTATATCTCTCCCCACCTCGTTACAATAAAATAATTCTTCCATTTCGCTGTCACCTCAATTTAGCTCTCTCACCCTCCACTCCCTCTTTTTCCCCTGGTTTAAAGACCGACCAGCATTTCCTGAATTGGAAAAGCCACAATAATATTTTTTTCCATTGAAAATACCACAAGTACAGTATTTCCATTGAACACACCACAAGAACAGTGTTTCCATTGAATGTACCACGAGGACGGTGCTTTTGAGGTATCTAAATGCTGAGATGAACTCATAATGTTCATCTTGGACTCATTAAAGCAAAGCCCCTTCTCTCCTCAAAAAAAAAAAAAAAAAAAAAAAAAAGTTTCCTCAGACAGAGAAAGAATTTTTATTCACAGGTTTCAAAAAAGAAAAAAAAAAAATTACAATAAAAACCAGACCTAGACAGAGCCAGGACAATTTTGCACTTGCTTTGTGAGTAAAATATAAATAGGTTTTAGCAAGTTAAAAAAAAATCCATTAAAAATGCTTAGAGTGGTTGAACAGCTGGAAAAGCAACTTTTTTTTTTTTTNACTCATGTTGGAAGAGAGGGTGGTCATACAATGAAAAAGGCCTCTTAAAATTCCTGGTTACGTAACAATAAAACTGAAGTATTTCTAGATTAGGCTTGTTCCCTCTTCTCTCACCTCATGTTTGTAATGTACTTAAATGAAATAAAAAATTTTTTTTTTTTTTTTTTTTTTTTTTTTTTTTGATAACATTTAAAGCTGCTTAGCAGCTGGGGAAAAAATCGCCTGTAAAAACACTTAACATTTACAGCCACTCAGTGGCTGGAAAAGCAACTTGTTATAAAATTGATTTAACATCTCAGTGGCTGGAAAAGACATCCCCACACATCCATGGAGCTGCAGTGTTTTACACTGCTATTTAAGGCTATTTAGACCCAGATAAGGCTATAAATAGAAAAACTGGGCATTTCTGCTGATGCCATTGTGGCAGGGAATAATTTCCATTATTCACATGCAGATCATTCGCTGTTTTATTTTATTTTCTGGGAGTTTTCAACTAAGACCTTTAAATTCCCATCAGTCTGGAGTCTGGCGGGCCGGGATGCTCAGCCCCCAGGAAAGCTGTAAATCATTTTAATTACAGAGCACTTTATGAAATAATAACTGAGCTCTGTGTTTGATGGGCTCCAGTGAAGCTCTGGCTGAGGCAGCAGAGCCCAGGCTGCCCAAAAAAATCTTTGTAATCCAGGCTGAGAAATGGGGATGTCTCCATCAGGGGCTGGAGGGGTGACAGGAGCCTGCCAGCCCCAAAATCCCAAAAACAAGGGGTGTGAAAAACCCCAGCAATGCACTAATTAAGCACATTTGTCTCTGTCTGAGGTTAGAGCTTTTTAAGATGCTGATTTAAAACGTGAGTCATGCAACAGCCTCCAGCAGCCCCGGGCAGTGGTGCTGCCCTGCATCCAGATGTGCAGACAGGGCCCTGCTTCCTTCCCTGCATCCTGCCCTGCATCCAGATGTGCAGGCAGGGCCCTGCATCCTTCCCTGCATCCAGATGTGCAGGCAGGGCCTGCATCCTGCCCTGCATCCAGATGTGCAGGCAGGGCCCTGCAACCTGCCCTGCATCCAGATGTGCAGGCAGGGCCCTGCATCCTTCCCCTGCATCCAGATGTGCAGGCAGAGCTCTGCATCCTGCCCCTGCATCCAGATGTGCAGGCAGGGCCCTGCATCCTTCCCTGCATCCAGATGTGCAGGCAGGGCCTGCATCCTGCCCTGCATCCAGATGTGCAGGCAGGGCCTGCATCCTGCCCTGCATCCTGCCCTGCATCCTGCCCTACATCCAGATGTGCAGGCAGGGCCCTGCATCCTGCCTTCATCCAGATGTGCAGGCAGGGCTCTGCATCCTGTCCTGCATCCTGCCCTGCATCCAGATGTGCAGGCAGGGCCCTGCATCCTGTCTTCATCCAGATGTGCAGGCAGGGCTCTGCATCCTGTCCTGCATCCAGCCCTGCATCCAGATGTGCAGGCAGGCCCTGCATCCTGCCCCTGCATCCAGATGTGCACATCCAGATGTGCAGTGCTAACAGAGGGGATGGGTGCACTGGCACATCCCTGCTCAGCCCAGCTCAAAGTCTCTAAAACCAGGCCTAAAGTTGCTGCCTCAATGTTCTCAGGCTCCCTGTAACCCTTGAGCGCCTTCCCGGGTGGGCACCCGCTGGAATTACCTGCTGGAATGTCCAAAATAACCCAACAGAGCCGATTGCTTTGCTCAGCTCCTGAGGCAGGGATTTTCCCAGCCCTGACACACGTCAGCACTCCCTGTGGCTCTCCCTCAGACTTCACCTCCATCTGATTTTCTGTTTCATCCTTCCACGTGTTTCTCTCTACGACAAAATTTGCTGGATGCATCCCTCGTGTTTGAAAGATGGCAAAAAACCCTCGAGGCAGTTATTGCACTGCCACAACAACTTGGGGCAATAAAACCTTTCCTGTGCTGCATGTTTTGTTGGTGGGGGGCAATCCAGGCAAACCAGGAACCCTTGTTAAACCCAGGGATCCAACCTGGGGCTGACCACAGCTCCCAGTGAGCCCTTGGGAAGAGCACAGAGTCTCCTGGAGCAAAAGCAGCTCCTTGCATTTTATTTCCAAGCAAGGATGTCCTGTCTGGCTGGGTGGTGGCTGAGGACCCAGCAAAGAGGGAGAGGGAATGTTGCCATGATTGGGTGTCACTTCCCAAAGCCCCAAACTTCTCCTGAAGTCAGGGGTAGAGCCCAAAGTGCTGCTTTAGCTGGGTTTGGTGCCAGCTTTTGGAGCTCAGATGAGAAGCTGGATGTCTCTGCCAGTAACTGCAGATAATGAGGCAATGTTCCCAAAGTATCTGAGGCTGGGATCTTTGAAGTGTAACCACTCTGTGGCCAAATCCTTGTGAAAGTGGAAAAAATAATAATTAGCTATGAATATGTGAAGACATATATTCCTCAAGGACAGACAGGAATTGTTCGGTGTCGTCCGGGTGAAGGGAGGAGGTGCAAAAAGAAGATTTTCAGCAGAGTTTTCCTGCCAGGGAGAGCTATTAGGCACTGGAATTATTTCCTCAAGGAAAGCAGAGGAAGGCGATTCCTTCAGACATTTAATAATAGCTTGGGCAAAGAATTAGGAAATATAAAGAAGCAGCCTGTGCTGGCAGGTAATTGAGCTAATCAGGACTAAGTAGGACTCAGAATTTATTTTTTCTTAGGATCATTTAAAGTCAGCTGCAATAGATATTTCATTAATTCATTGCCCTTTTCATTGCAGTCCAACACCCAGGAGGAAGGCAGAAGAAGTTAATATTAAAAAAACACCGACCCAGTCAGTGCTGGGAACACTGGGGTGAGGCGGTGCCAGCGAGGAGAGATTTCATGGGCACTCATCAGACACAAGAACGAGCTCTCAAACAGGCCACAAAAGCCAGTGGGGAAGAGAAGGGGTAGAAGGAGCCAAGGTCTGATCTGGAAAATAAAAAGGGAAAAGCAAGGATGAAGAACCAGGGGATTGGACAAGATGGGATGGGCTGGGAGGGGGTCCTGGAGAGCCTCTGTCTTGGCAACAGCCATGGAAAATCAAAGTGCAGAATAAAAAAAGTGCTGTAAGAACAGCCCGTGATCGAATACCAGACTGGCTAATTTGTATTTCAGGGGCTCGAGGAGAGGATGCTGCAGTCTGTGCCTCTGGACCTTCCACACATTTGGTGTTCCTGGACCAAGAGCCAGCACTAAATCAGGGGCATCCGGCTCAGACTTGAACTGGGGTGTAAAGGCTCAGCAGCATCAGACTGAGAGACTAAATTTGGGGAGAGGCAGACACTTCAGAGCCCTGTGGTGTCTGGATCACCCAGAGGATGCCTAAGCCAGGTACTTTTTTCTCTCCCTGTTCATCCTGAACAGCACAGTGGGTGCCAGGTTTTATCCTTTCATCCTTTCTCCTTGTCCTGCCTTTAAAAAAGAACATTTAGAACATGCTGTAATTATTCCATATGGGATTATTTCCCAGTTACATCCATTGCTGGGCATGTCAAGGGTGCTGGGGCAGGAGGGGACACAGCCTGGGACATCCCATCAGTTCCTTGAGTGACAGAAGATGCCAAGTGCATCAGGAGCACTCCCCCTGTGTCCCTGTTTTCCCAGGACATGCGGTCCCTCCTGCATCCAGGTGGGACAAAGATTGTTCCTAGAACAAAGCTGAAGAGAAAGAAGGAAAGAGAAAATCCTCACGTGACCCTCACCATAAGATCCTCGTGAATAAATTCAGTCAGAGCTGAGCAGATGCAAATGAGGTTTATTGCCTTTTTAACAACCCCATGGCACTTCAGATTATCTCAAGGTCTGATGCAGCAATCCATGCACATGGTGGACAATAATTACACCCAGCTGGAATTCCATTGAAGGCCATAAATGTTCATCAGGATATGTAAAATGGGTGATCAGTACATGGAAAATTGGTGTATTTGTCCCAGAGATGTCAGAGACAGATTTTTATGTACTCACTGATGGCAGTGGGTGGAGAGTCACAATCCCACACAACTGATCTGGCTCAAGACATTTAATCCACAAGGGTCATCACTTTTTGATGCTGCTACCACTAAACCTGAGCCACAATTTCAGAGCCCAGCCCTGAATTTGTGCAATTGCTCTGTAACCTGCACAGAGAAGTCACCAGCACAAATCCAACCCACCCTAAAAGCCGCCCAGAAATCCAGCTTATTCCCTACATGTTTGCACAGCAACCACAGCCATTGATTTATCCCTTATTAGAAGCTGATATCACCACTGGATTTAAATCATGGCTATATTAGAATCCATCAGCAAGCTGACCTAGAAACTTATTTATTTAAGAACACCAGTGGTCTGAGGAAAAGCCAAAAACAAAAACAAGTACAATGGGGTTTGGATCTGGACAATGCTTGGGAACTGTATTGGCAGCCACCAGGCTGGAATATTTGATCTTCACAGCTTGACGTCAAGAATGGCTTTTAAGTCTCCTGGCTGGTAAATACATCTGGCTCATGCCTTGTTGAACATTCGAGGTGCTTATAGATATTGTGGTTTCAAAGTTGATCAAACATGCAGGGCATTATTTGTAGGAAAAACATTTACCTTACTGGAGAGGTTTGACTTATACCGAGGGCTCAAATGATTTCCCGTCTGCTTTAATGTGTGGAGGAAAGTGGAATTTGCTTTGGGAAGCAAAGAAGAAGGCGGTTCAACACATCCTGCCGTGCCCAGTGTGGCTGGGGATTGCCTGTAGGAAAGCTCAGCACCATTTGTTTTGTGAGATAAAACTTGCTCAGAAAGTCAGAGCAATTTCATGAGGTAGAGCCAAGGAAAGAGAAAACAAGCTGAGGTTCAGGAGCTGGATGTGAAAGTTGTGGGTGTCCTTTCAGTTGTTCCTGTCTATGGAAAAATGAAATGGGAAGGTAGAGGGAAAGAGGGAAGAGGAGAATAGAGAAATGAAACATGGACATTTTGGACATCTCGGTTGAAAAGTGCACTCAAGGTTTTGCATTAAAGATTTTGGGGAAGGAAGAAAGGTCCTGGTCAGGGGAGCTGCTCTGAACTGAAGGGATGGAGGAACTGGAGGGGTTGTGTAGCTCCATCAAGCCTTGGGTTCCCCTGGGACACCATGAACATCTCCTTGCTTTGCTGTCTCCATCCAGAGATGTTTCACCTCAGTGGAAGAACCAATATTTGGAAATATTTGCTCTTACCTCAGCACAGCAGTGTGAGGCAGGGAAAAACTGCAGCAGGAATTAGAGAGGATTGAAGGACTAACAGCAGCAAGGGGAGGGAAAAGGAGTGATTCTCATCCTGAAAACCATGGAAGCCAGAAGGAGCAGTATCCATGCTGGGATGCCCTCCAAAGAGCAGCACAGCATCTCTCAAGCTCTTCCATTTCCACCTCTCTGTGGTGTGTGACCCATGAGATGTCCTCAGGTTTGTCTGGCAATGTGCTACCATGAGAAAGGACGGTGGAACCAGTGGTGGAACCAGAGGTTCATCCTGATGAACCCAAATCCTGGTGTTTGCTGTCTCTGTGGGCACAAGTATCCCTTAGAAGACACCCCAGAAAGAACCACTCAATTGCCATCAGGAAAATGCTATTTTTTCCCTCCAGACCTCACAATTTTTCAATTCCTTCAATTCTTCAGGAGAAAAGAGAGGTCTGAGTGTTCAGTGAGAGGGCAGCTGGCCCCTGTGGGTTCAGCTCTGTGCTGATGCTGCTGCTCTCAGCCATGGCTCAGATAAAGATTATCTGTCCACTCAGCTTCAAAAGCCTTTTCCTGGAAAGAGCTGATTTTTGAAGGCAACCAGTGCAATCTGTGCATGGCCACTGCTCTGATGGCACCAGTCACTCTGAGGATTTTTGCAAGAGCAGCAAGAGGTGAGATGTTCTCACTGGCTCTGCTGGAGGATGTTCTGCAAGAGTCCAACCCTCCAAAATCCCCAGGGAGCAGACACAGAAGGAAATCCCCAACAGTGTGGGAAGCCTCAGCTGGCACTCACACTTGTATCAGCTGTCAGAGGATCCAAAAATCCATCAAAACCCAGTTTTCTTGGGAAAACCTTTCCCTTCTAACTTCCAGAGCCTGGGATTTATGTGGGAACTGCAACGTGCTTCATTTTGAAGCTTGGTTTCCAGCAGAGGGGATGTGGAAGCCCTGCAGACTCAGGAGCGAGAAAGCAAATAAAAAAGCACCGATTTTGATAGGTTTTTGCTAAAAATAATCACGTTTTGAGCTCTGGTTGCTGGAGTTTTGGGCATTGGCTCCTGGATTCTGCATGGCTGGGACAGGCAGAGACCGAGGCAATCCCATAAGGGAAGGGGATTGTTACTGTAGGAGCTGAATAACTCCTGGTTGGCACTGCAATTGCAGAAGTCTCACATCCCAGCAGCTACTGCTGAGAAAATTTATGGACTCTTAGGAATCACAGGTCCATTCGAGAATCTGACAATTTGTAGACAACTGTCGAACAAAAAAGAAAAAAAAAAATTTAAAAAAAGCTGCAAAAGTTGAGCCCGAAGTCTCTGGATCAGCAAAGGATATGCACAAAATTCCCTCTCATGTTGTTATTGGACTGGGCCAGACGTCCAGACACACCGAGTTACTCAAGCTTGCTGTCAGCTCCACCATAAATTTATATGGAATTTCAGGGCTACCTCAGAGGGGCAATATTGGCTTAAGGCAGTTCCATTTCAGAACCTTGTCCCACAGCAGACTGGTATAAATTTTTTTTGCCCAATTTTGAGCTTTCTGAATTACTCTAGCTTCCCAAATCTTTATTGGCCACATATTCCTCTCCCAGCCCGCTCCAGCTCCACATTGCTGCGATCCAGAGCCTGACTGTTAAGTCAGACTTAACACCAGTCTGCTGTCAGTGGATGCTACTGTGCTATTTATAAACCCTCTGCTACACACAGGTATTTATGGCACTGAGTAGGGTCAGGAAGAACAAAAAAAGAGGGAAAAAAAAAAAGAAGGAAAAAAGTTCACTCCGTTTTTATTAGCCCCATTCACAGCCAACCATATGGCCACAAACTGGGATCTGCCAGCTCAGACAACTGGAGCAGCAGCGCTCCCTGAATCCTGCAAAACCCATTAGATTGTGTTAAATAAGTGGATATTTATCTCTGTGCTAAGAGAGGGGTGGCAGATATTTCACAAATGATAACGAGTTCCTCCCTGAGCCCCCTGTGCTGGCCTTGCCCCTGATCCCAAGCCAGAACAGGAGGTCCTTTGCTGCCTGTGCCTCCCCAGGAGCTGCTGCTGCCACTTCCCTGCCTTTGGACTCTTCCCCAAAAGGGTTTCTTTGCTGGAATAAATCATCCTGATGGAGGCACACAGTCCTGAGTGGAACAGGAAGGACGTGCAGCTGTGCCTGCAAGTGCTGCTGAGTCTCCTGAACCCCCTGCTAACCATGGGATGCATTGTAGAGATTATTTCGTGTCGTTTTTTGCTCTGTATCGTTGGGTGGCTCCTCTCCTGTGGACGGTTCTTGAAGGTAATTTGAAAAAAATAAGAAGTTTCTTTGAGATTTGTAAGGACAGAGGGTTTAGCCAGCCACACAGATAATATTGTGCACAGTCTGCAGGAGTTCAGATGTTTGAGGTTCCATCCGTGTCCCAGCAAACCCCACATCTCCCAGGGACCTGTCCCACATCCTCGGGTGGGTGGCTCATCCCAAAAGCTCGGAGGAATCCCACCCAGCTTTGTGGAGACCCAAGCTCTCATCCCAGCGTGGGGACAGCCCCATGGGTGTCATCCCAGGGGCCTCTCCTGCCCCTGGCACATCTCCTGAGCTCAGGCACTCCAAGGTGCCCATCAACACCCTCCTCCTCCTCCTCCTCCAGGGCTGCTCCTGCCATGGATGGTGCCTCTTCACTCTGCCCTTCCCAAGGTCATTCCCGTTCTTTTTGCACCGATTCCCTGTCTCTGAGATACAGGTTCCTCATACCGATCTGCCCAGGAGCCTGAGTGAGGTTTAATTAATAATCCTGGCCTCTGAGGGAGTAACAAAGAGGCGGAAGGACCGGGGGAGGGAGCAGCAGTGGTAGGAAACACATGGTCAGGGAGCTGAGCCACGGGCAGGAATTCCCATCAGGGAACAATGCTGCACCAGCTGGGACAGGAGAAGGTGACCTCAGGGCTCTGCTCTCCATCGCCTCCAGCCCATTGTTCTATTGTGTCTTTCACAGGCGGTTCAAGGGAATAAACAGCATTTTCCAAGCCTCTGGAATGGTTTTCTCCCCTGCTGGATTTATAGGAGGGAAGAAATGCAGTGTTGATGCACTCAGCACCTGCCAGGGTGTGGGTTCAGCCTGGGGCTTTGGGAGGTCCTCACCCTGTCCCCAAGTGCCCTGGTGTCCTGTGCTGGATGGGGACAGGAGTGAGGCAGCCCAGTGAAGTGAAGGGTTCTGTTCCCAAGGGCTCCCCAGGGATCTCCAGCCCCAACACCCCCAAAGGAGGAGGAGGATGGAGAGAGCAGCTCCTGCTGGTGGTGGGGACGAGCCCAGGGATGGTGAGGAGCCATCCTGGTCCTTCCCCACTTATACCTGGAGCCATCCATCCCCACACAACCCAATTCCAAAGCTCCATAATTATACTCAAGATTTTAATCTCCTGACGGGCTGTTATTTTTTGTGCCCCCTTTTCTGCTTTTCAGAGCTCCAGGAACTGCAGCACTGCAGGGACCTGGAGAAGTCCTTTGTCACCCACAGTGGGGCAGCATCCTGGGATGAGAGCTGGGAATGGTGTCCATAGGGTAGCAGAGCAGAGGAGATGCTCAGGGAAGACACCAAGGTTCAGTGACAGCAGAGACTGCAAGGACTCCAACCCCAAGCCATCCTTGAGGACTCAGTAGATTATTTTAAACATTTTATTTATCCCACATCCCTGTGCTATTAATCCCCAAACCATAAATACAAATTTTATGAATGCCACCTCCTTGGCAGAGTGCAACAAGAGACAATTTGGCAACTGAGAATAATTCAAATGTGGATGTGGAAAGGACTTTGTCTCTTAAAAAAAGGCAACAGAGGAAACCAGGAAACATGAAAGTGATCAGCAAGGAGGGAGAGTGGAAGTGGGGAGGCCCAGGGGCACAGGAGTGAGGGGAAGGAGAAAATGGGAGCTGGTCAGAGCAGTGTTAGCTGAGCCTTTCCAAGCAAAGGTTCTGCCAGCCAAAACAGCAGCAAGTCTGAAATTGGTTAGGGATTGTTTATTTATTCATACCACAGGATGTAAACTAATATAGTTCAATTCCCCCAGGAAAAAAAAATTTTTTTTTTTTTTTTTTTTTTTTTTTTGGTATATTCAAGCATACATTCATCCTTCTTTCCCCTTTCTATGAAGTTTGAGAGGCTCCAAAGAACCCTGAAGGAGTCATTATAGAATTCCTGCCTCTTCAGGGATGAGGAACAAGCTGCCACATGGAAGAGTGAGTGGTTGGCACCTTTGATATCCAGTTGTCAGACATGGATGATGCCTCATGGTTTGTGTTCAGGAATGACTTTTCCACTCTGAACCACTTTATTTATTTAAGGGTTTGCTGGGCAGCAGATGTGGCTGATATTTATCTGAAATTAATCCCCCTGTGCAGCAGGTTCTGCAGTCTCAAGCTGAAATGCAGTTTTAGTAGGAGTTAATTGGAGAGTGAATATTTACCTCCTTGGCTGCAGTTTGGAAGTGTTGAAGGTTTCACCTCCCTGACGCAAAACAAAAATGAAAACAAGCTCCCAGACTGCTCACTTAGGATAATCTGGATGGAACTTTACAGAAAATACAAATCCTTCAGGAGAAAATATCCCAGGACCTGCAGCTGAAAAACAAAAATGAAAACAAGCTCCCAAATTGCTCACTTAGGGTAATCTGGATGGAACTTTACAGAAAATACACATCCTTCAGTAGAAAATATCCCAGGATCTGCAGCTGAAAAACAAAAATGAAAACGAGCTCCCAGATTATTCACTTAGGATGATCTGAATGAAAATTTATAGAAAACACAAATCCTTGAGAAGAAAATACCCCAGGACCTGCAGTTGAAAAACAAAAATGAAAACAAGCTCCCAAATTGCTCACTTAGGGTAATCTGGATGGAACTTTACAGAAAATACACATCCTTCAGTAGAAAATATCCCAGGATCTGCAGCTGAAAAACAAAAATGAAAACGAGCTCCCAGATTATTCACTTAGGATGATCTCAATGAAAATTTATAGAAAACACAAATCCTTGAGAAGAAAATACCCCAGGACCTGCAGTTGAAAAACAAAAATGAAAACACGCTCCCAAATTGCTCACTCAGGATAATCTGGATGGAAATTTATAGAAAATACAAATCCTTGAGGAGAAAATGCCCCAGGACCTGCATCTGGAAAACAAGGTCTGCAGGGTTATGGAGGATAAATCCCCCCCAAGGCGGGCATTCCTCTGGCCCTGCATTCCCAACCAGAAGAAAAACTAAAAAAAAAATGACATTTAATTGACCAAAATCCTGATTGTCTTTTCAGACACCCCTCTTGATGTGGTTGGAGATCAGAACCCTTTTGGAAAGCAACCTGACATTTCATAGCTTAGATATTTCCTCCATCGCTTTTTGACTCTCCGGCCTCGATTATTTCCACCAGGAGAGCGTTTGCCAAGAGGATGAAATTGGAAGCCGAGTGGATGTTATAAAACCCAGGTAGCTCCAGCCCCTGTGCGTGATGCTGCCTGGTGTGTTTTCTTCATTTGCCTTCTCCTGCCTCATTCCAAGGCTGAGCATGGCACGGGCTCTGCTCCACAGGGAACGGAGCTCCCTCAGCATCTCCGTGCTCCTGCACTCAGGTATTGGCTGGGCTTTGGTTCCTGAGCTGGAAAATTTCTTATGGTTTTTGCAGGGGTAAATTATCCTTCCCGGTAGTGGAGGGAAAGGAGGGGAACCATCCTGTCCTTCAACAGTTCTCTGATGGAAATTGTGTTCCTGTGCCAAACGATCGCTGAAAACATTTTTAAAGGACATTTATATGGGGGAAAATGTTGCAATTCTCTGGCTTTTTGTGCCCTGTTTGGTTCTGCGTGGGGATGGAAAATGGTAAACTTTGAATTGACTGCAGCCACCCTGTTTTACAGCTTAGAAAAACACCTCGTGCTGTCCCACTGCAGGACACGACTGCACCACCACAACTGGAGCTGCTCAGGAATCTGAGAACTTGGCTCTGGTGGTGGTGCTCAAATATGATGGACTCTAAATTTACCCTCTGAGGGGATCTTTATTTCTACCAGTGCTGAGCCTGGGACTGAGGGGGCTGAGGAATCATCTGGAGAGAAGGAAAAACCAGCTGGACCCTCTGCTAACCCCCAAGGTGACACAGGATCCACTTCTCAGAGCAGCAGCTCTGTGCTGTCCCCATCTCCTGACCATGCCAAACTGATCCCTAAATATAAAATACAGCTCTAATTTTGTTGAAGGGGGTATTTAAGAAGCCAGTGGCATTGAATGGTTGTGTGGCTCCCAGCAGGAGTGGGGTGGAGATATTGGGGACAAAGCTCATCCCACCTGCCCAGGGATCCGAGACCTCCTGTTGCTGTGCATCCCACCCAAAATCATCCGGAATAACAAGAGGCAGGTGCCCTGGAGCAACTGTGATTTGTTTGGATCTGGCAGAGCTGGTTACAGGGTGATGGGCCCAGGGAGGAGAGAGATCTGTCCCCTCTCCTGGGGCACTCCAGCCAAAGGCACAAGGAGTGATTTGTCTCTGCCAGCACTCGAAACTTGAGGACGTTTCTGTAGGAAGTGACAGTGGCAAAACATCCTCTGGAGCATGTAAACAATTTTTCCTTATTCAGGATGGTCAAAATAAAAAGGGAGCTGTGTAAACATCTCCGGGCTGTCCCTGCTCCTCTCTCACTCTGAGCTGTGGAGCAGAAGGCTCTGCTCGGGAGCCAGAACACGCTGCAACTTCCTCCTGATCCACGATCCAGCACAAATACAAAACCAAATCATGTTTCCACATAATCAATCCATGTTCTTAGAGAGGAAAAGAGCCCTTAGCAGCCGAGCAGGAGACCTTGGAGGATAACAGAGCTGTCCAAGAGCACAGGTGTGCCAAAGTGCTTCACCAACAGTGTGTGAGAAAGTATTCACATTGTTCCCAAACCATGGGAAAAACATATCCTGTTCCCATTTCTGGCCCGTGCCATTGCTGAGGCTCTGTGTATTCTGTGCACTGTCTCCCTGCAGCCATCCCTGCCTGCAGATGAACTTTCCCTGATTTCCGAGCATTGTGCCCAGCACAGGTGTCCTTGTCCTGCTCCAACAGGGAGCCATGGCTGTGCCAACCCCAGCACCAGGCTCCTTCTTTTGGGCTCACTTGGATCAGGGAGAATAGAGGAAGAGTTTTTTTTGCTGCTCTTGAACTCTTCCCTGTCCCTTTCCCACGTGGATGCTTTGATGTGTGGATTTTCCTGCACTGTTCCTGAGCTGCAGAGAAAATGAAGATCTTCAGATGGGGAGAGAGGGAAATGAGAAAGACCAGGATAAACTCTGATCGTAGGAAACTTGGATGTTGTGGTCACATTTAAATGAACAACATCACGAGGGAAATGGACAAGTGACTGTGGAGGAGAATGACAGACATTTGTTGTTTGATTGTCCTGAAGTGCTTTTTTATTTTTGGCTAAAGTAAGAGTGTATCAACAATTTCCACTTGAAATGTTTTGGAGATACAAGTGGCTTTCCTTTTCATCAAGAAAAGACTCATGCAACTTTTTTGATTCAAAGCGCCTCATAAAAGAACAACAACCAGGAAGCAAAATATGTTTTTACTCTTAGGATGTTAAAAATTGCTTAATTTTGACATTTCAACCAGGCTGTGGGATGGGCAGCTCCTTTCTTCATGCAGAGGACATCAGAATAGCAGCAAGGAGATTCTACCTCAGAGTCATCTCAAAATACCCAGGAGCTTTCTGATGTGCCTTTCCTGATAATAATAATCAATTTAGAGCAAAACTATTGAAGCAGCATTTGAGTTCGAACACATGAACTGCCTCAGCTGTGTTTAAAGAAGTTTTTAGGTTCTGTTCAATTCACTGAGAGCTTCCAGCTCCTGAATTTCCCATAAAGAAAGCAAGGATAGAGACAGAGATACACCAGACAGGAGGAAAAAACCTGGAGTTTTCACAATCTGCTTCCAGAACTGCTCACGTGGCACCCGAGCATCACAGGAGCAGCCAGCAGAGCTGGTGGGAGCTGGGCTAGGTCTGAGCCCAGGGCTCTCTGCTGTGGCATTTTCCAGATCCCATGGGAAGTGTCCTCTCAGCTGCAGGGCAGGGGCAGAGCCAGGTGACATCCCCAGCAGCGTGGGGACAGAGCCAGCACGGGGGGGGTGAGCACCAGGGTGGCCTGGCAGGAGTTTTGATGGACTGCTGTGAGATGTGACAGCAGATTTATGGTAACCCGAGCCCCAGGTGGGGCCAGCAGAGAGTGGCTCTCCCTTCCTGCCTGAGGAAAAGCTTCTCCCAGCACTCAGCAGCCAGCCCTGGCCTCACTCAGCTTTCAGCACTCAGATGCTGAAGGCACAAGGAGTTGCAGCCTAGGCAGAGTTTACTGGAAGTTAAGGACACTCAAGTCATGAATTAATTCCCACCAACGCCAAAACTTCCTTAATTTTACAGAGATTGCAAAAATATCGTAGCAAATAAAACCTGGCCGTGAATTAGAGGTTTTTCTACAAAAGGGCAGCCCCTTTTTCTGAGGCACTTAGTGACATTACAGCTGACCCAAGGGACGTTTCTGAAGCACAGGAATATTTTCCAGACACTGTGTTTTCCACTCCAAATCAGCAAACCTTTTCCTTTTGATCATTCACTCCCAGTGATCCAGCTGGGAGCGTGTAGTGATACAGCAAACAGGAATCACTCATTTGGGCTGTCAGTTTGCAGACAACCATCACAAAATCCTGAAGAAGAGCTGAGCCTGGACAGGGGGGTGATCATGGTAATCACCATCCCCACTGAATCCCAGACTGGTTTGGGTTGGAAAGGACCTTAAGGCTCATCTCATCCCACCTCCTGCCATGGCAAGGACACCTTCCACCAACCCAGGCTGCTCCAAGCCCCGTCCAACCCAGCTTTGAACAGTCCCAGGAATGTTTTATTTTTCAGGACAGTTCTGCAGATAGATCTCCCATGCCCAGGCTTGAGCCCTGAATAAACCCAGGTTTAGGAAAGGGTTGGGTTTTTTTTCTGCAAGGACAATTGTTACAAACACTGGGGACAGCTGAGAGCAGAGGGCTCAGAGCAGAGCTCAAACCTTTGGGGGCTTTACAGCCCTGAAGAATCCATCACCAGCCCCTCTGCAGGTAACTCCCTGCTTTGGAAGGCTCCAGGCTCTCAACTCCTCTGGCTGGAGGAATTAAAGCAGAGCTGACCCTGACCAGCTCCCCCTCCCAGCAGAGGGGCAGGGAAGGGGGACAGGACCAAAACCCACCCCTGGCACTGCCAATGCAAACAGGGAAGTGCTTTGTCCCCATGACCCTGTTTTCAACCACAGGGCATTGCACAACGAGCCTTTTATAAATAAAACTTCTTCTAAAACACTCTTTTTTTTCTTTTTCTTTTACATTATGAGACACTAAGTGAAAGCAGCAAATTTTTCTTTTCGCCGTATTTTGCTTTAAACCAACGAAACCTAATGTTTATAGCAGTTTAGGAGCTGGAAACCCAACTTGAGAAACACTTAATGTTTAGATCTACTTTGTGGTTGGAAAAAACAACTTTTTAAACGCTCCAGCAAGTGGAAACAGCCACCCCTTGTAAACAAATCTTCAGCATTAAGATATTTCTTAGCAGCGGAAAACCTTAAGTGCAGGGAGATGTATTTGTGGGGTTTTTCAAAGCGAGCAGAGGCCGCTGGCAGAGCCGTGCTCTGTCAGCAGGGACAGCAATGATCGATGCAGATGAAAGAGTTTCCATCCAGGATGCTTGCTGGATGTTTGTTTCCCAGTCCTTTACTGTGTTACACACATCACTCACATCCACCTCGGGCTCAGCTTCAAGCCCACGTTACTCCAGTTTCGTGTTTTAGGGTCAGGGAAGTTAAACCAACACAAACAGCGAGGAGTCAGGCAGTAGAATGAGAAATATTGGTTGTTTTCTGCAAGTACAGTAAAATTTCCCAGCCGTGAGACAAAGGCTGCCAGATATTCCAGCAGTGACCTTGGAAAAATAACACAACAACCTGCTCAGGCCATGTTTTGCCTCCAAAACCTCGTTTCAACCCTGGTCATGTGCTCTGGAGCTGCTGCCCTGCCCGTGGGTTGAAGTGTCCCTGAACTCAGCTGTGCATGGGAAGTTTTTTTTTCCCAAAGGAACAGTGGAAGTCCCACCACAGGACAATTAAATGCATCCCACTGGCTGCTGGCAGGAAGGATGAACTTTTCCATCCTTTGGGTTTTAAATATGCTGCCTGCATGGGGCAAGGCCATTTCCTTGGNTGGCAGGAAGGATGAACTTTTCCATCCTTTGGGTTTTAAATCTGCTGCCTGCATGGGGCAAGGCCATTTCCTTGGGAATGCTCCAGTTGGGAGCTCCAGGGATGGGACAGCACCCAGGGCTGCTCTTCTGCTGTCCTACCATGACAGGAGACTGAGGTCCCCTTCTCCCAAAAGTGGCCAAAAATTGGGAAAAGATCCCGTTGAGGTGGGAGCCTTTGCACAGCCACCGCTCACAAAATCAGCCAAAAACTGG
>VZTT01055229.1:10889-31341 GCA_013400855.1 Buphagus erythrorhynchus
GGGATGGATGGATGGATGGATGGACGGACGGAGGGAGGGATGGATGGAGGGATGGATGGATGGATGGATGGATGGATGGATGGATGGAGGGACGGATGGCACTGTGTGTCCGCGCTGCGAGGGCGTGAGTGGGGGTGTGTGCCTCGTACCAGTGGTGTGAAGTCAGGGTGAGTCACAAGTGAGGTGCTGGTGTTCCTTTTATCCCACCAGGAGGACAGGATAGAAGAGCCCACCCTTACCTCCAGACGCTGCCCAGCTTTGAGACTGCAGCCTTGGCATTGCTGATCCCCCTCAGAGGGAGCTCAGGCTGCTGGGCTGTTCTAAAGGGATTGGCCCTTGGTCTCTGTTCATGGGAGTGTAGGATGAGTCCTTGTAACTCAGGAAAGCCCTTTCCACCTCTCCTGCCCAAAAAACATGGCAGAGGATTTCTGACAATACATTGCAAATTCTCCTTTCTGCAAGCCCTCCTTCCCAAAGTACTCGAGTAGCTCTTTTTTTCCTGCTCAGTCAGAGCCCCAAATCTTTCATCCATTCTGCAGGTAATAAGTTACCCAGGTGTAAGCACAGCGTCGATACCAAATGCAAACATCCATGGAGAAATAGAGAAATCCAGCCCTTCATGGATAGTAAATTTTTTGCAGTCACTAGGTTGGGTGTTACTGCTACTTACTGTCACACAAATTAGGAGCTGTTCTGAAGTTAGTGATGCTCCAACATTGGTGATACCAGTCTTGGAGACCTTGGTAAAAGAACTGCTGCTGCAGGGATTTCAGGTCATTAGTTTTACTTCTAATGAAAAGGTTAATGATCCACTTACAGTCTAGACAACTGTATGGACGCACAAGGAACTGGGTTAGGATCTGAAAAAATGAACAAATGCTTATACTGTGAGGTAAAGCACTTTCAAATAAACAGAATTTTTGGAGCTCCTCACAGACAAAATTTTGATGATCACCAGCCACATGGACTTCTCTAAAAACAAGGAGTGCTTATTGAAATCCAGCAAGTTGTATGCAAAGAGAGAAATGATTGCGGTGAAACTAGTTGTTTTCAATTATAAAACCCAAACAACTCAGAATGTACGGGGGTTTTCATGTCATTATCTTCTAAAGGGCCTTCAAAGGAGAGCTTTTCTTCAGGACCCTTGCCAGCAGGAGCTCTGCAAGAGGCTGGAATTTCAGTGAGGAATGGCATACTGCAGTGCAACAGCAGTGCATCTGTTGTGAATAGCAGCTGCTGCACAGCACTGAGCGTTGTACACAGTTTCACTATTTACAGAGAATCTTTTGTATATTATCTGTTTTCTGGAGCAACCAGTGAAACTATTGCGTGAGTTTTTCTTAGTAGAATCATCATGTGTGTTTCAGATACTTGTCTTAAAGCAGTACAGTTAGACAAAAGGTATTAAAATATCCCAGAGTTCTTGAGGTGTTGACTAAACACTCAGTATTATCATATAAAAAAAACATTAAGACTTTCATCAGAGAGTGGGTTACTATGCTAATGAACTCAGAGCAATGTGTTCTCTGTAACAATGGAACTTAAAAGTTTAAGTCCTTGTTGTAGCATGTAAAATCTTTCCTCTGAATGCAAAATGGATGGATTAGTTCCATTTATCATTGAAAGATGTTGAAAATTGTAGTGTTTACTTCGTTTTAAATCATGATGCTTCTCAGGAAATTGAAGAAGTTAGAACTAATACAGAGATTCTCACTACAACAGAGAAAGCAAATAAGAGATATTTGGAAAGCAGTTTCAGCTGACCCCTTTGATAAGACTAAGTTGCGTGACATATCTGATGTGGAAGCAGAAATTGTACAGCAATAGGAAGTTGTTATCTCCATATCTCAAATGCTAACACAGTTCCCCCAGTCAACTGTGAGATAGATCTACTCCTGTTATGACAGCTGTTGGAAACTGATGTCAGTATAACTGTGCAGTGTCTTTTGATAATCTTAACTATTACAAACCTTAAAATATGTTTATGATGTTATCTAAGGCACACTGTTTGGAAATGGCTCCATTTATAATCAGAAATTGCTCAAGCTATTTTTATAAATAAATCATATACTTGTGAGTTTCCTAGTCAGATTTGCTTGAAAAAGCATTGTGAACTTTTTGTTTCTGAAGGCTTAAGCCTGAGGATTAATTAATGTTTATACAGCTCTTAGTAAAAGCAAAGTTACTAGTGCCAAGAATTATTACTATTTAATCTTTGAAAGTCAGATCAATGACAGGCTAAACTGTCAGGGAACTGCTATTTAAAACAACAAAAATGCTGAAAATCCTCTTCCCACCATGCTTGAATGTGTTCAAGTGCACTTTCATTTCAGCCTCACTTACATACAGACAAGCAAAGATATTTTTCAGTTTAATTGGGTTGACGCCCATCTTTGTTTAAATATCTAGGGAGATTACCTAAAATCCTAGGGACTTTTTACAAAATGAAAAAAACTTTGTTTCTTAAATGTATTTTCAGAGCCCAAATGTTGTAAATAATTATCTATGCAAATCCTACTCAACAGTGTAATCTATCTGATTAACCAGAGTTCCTTCTGTGTGCAACTTCACCCATTTGTGTGATAGGTCAGGTCCTTGTAGTGATAGTTTCATTGCATTAGACTTGCAGAGCTATTCTGACTTCTAAGGAAAAAGAGTCTTTGAGTTATTTTTTTAAAATTTGCTACCCTTGCTACTTTACACCAAGCAAAGGTAAGGTTTAGAAACAATTTTTCTCAGAAAATAGATGTACATATTGGAAAACATGCAACAAGCAAGAGGGGACTGGAAAGCCAGAGAAGTTCATCAGTGAAGCATAGAATTAATAAATAAAGCTATCTTTTCAGGGTTACAGGAACATGTTTTAGTATATTGTTGTTACTTAGGGAGAAATGCTAAATTTTGCTTTGGCTATGCTTTAAATTATATTCTTCCTTGACAGCTATACACACATTATTCATACAGTGCTAATTACTTTCCTTATAATATAATTGACTTGTTAAGTAAGAATATGAATTAATTGGTGGCATAAAAAACTAAATGATACCAAGTCAGGCCTAGTTAGTCTGTGTCTGGTGTATTATCTCTTGATATTCAGTAAATTGAAGTTTTATATATACAAATACAGTTTTAATTACAAGAAACAAATTTTGCAGACTGACTAATGAAAGCTAACTATATTTATCTGTAAGAGTTGATAACTTGATCTTGCTCAGATGCAAGAAGACTGTTAAAATTTGGGTTTGCATGTTGCACTATGGTACATACTGAAATATGAACATCTTGAAGGTCCTGTGGCCTGGTAGACCTCTCAAAGAATAGCTTTCAAGCAATGCTTAACAGCTATAATTTATGCTGACTTTTAGTTGCAATTTGTTAATAAACATATTTAAGATTTATAAACATTTAAATTTAGAACTTAAGAATATTTAAGTCAATATTACTAGCCACCATTAAGACTACATCTTCAAAGACCTTAGTGTCTGGAATGTTTGCAAGTCTGGCCCCAATTATGGGTTCTAAGTTCTTCTGAAAAATCTAAATTATATTTAAATATTATAGAAGGAGTTTGAGTCTTATTTTAACAATCTGACTCCAGCTGCAGGCACAGAACACTCATGGATTTGGCCCAAACTCACACAAAGATCTGGCCTTTTAAAACTGCAAATGTGTGAATAATCCTTCAAAAGTTTGTTCCCTTATAATGAATTTCTGGAGCAGATGTCTTAAAATTTCTTCAACATAATACTTTTCATAAATATGCATTTGAGAAACAGAATACAAATCACTGTAAATGGAAATTGCATCACTAAAATGCAGCAAAACTTTACAAAGTTCAGCAAAACTAGCTGTTGGCTCTAGACAAACCTAAGATTACTTTAATATATTTATTAAAATGCCTTAGAGGAAACTCCTATCATTAGGTTAAAAGATAACTTTTATTTCAAGATTTCACATGGTACAGCTGAACTATAATCTCTTCAATCTTAAAATAAAACCATTTCCTTTTGTGTATAAGGATGTTATGTTTATAAATTTAGTTCTAATAACTTCTGGAAGTGGAGACTTTTTTTCATCTCAGGTATGGAACTATTAGGCTTAAAAGTGTTTTTTGAAGAAGACACAGTTTAATAAATGCACTGAGAGCAAACAAAATATTACAGTGTGTAGGAGATATGGTTGGTCTTTCCTTAGAAAATAAGTACTCCCCTTAGTCATGTAATACATATATTCAAATATAAATTTACAAAACTATAGATGGTATGAAGGAGCAGTGCAACCCAAAATCTTACATACCCCCAAATCATTGAAAAATACTGGATTTACTTCAGTTTTCTATCTATTATTTTAGATAGTCTATTCTCAGTATAATTCTGCCCAAGAGCTGCAAACAAAATGCTGCATAAATTACGAACAATCTTTTGAACTTTGTACACACAATGATGTGCAGTATTATTGGTTATGTGAACTTTATAATTTCTTAAAATCTTGCAACACAAAACTGAAAAAAGAACCCCGAATTTCAGTACCTGTTATCTGATGAGGTTTTCCAGTGCCAGAGTTTCTGCAGCTTAATTTCACACCGCCGGAGCTTCTGTATTAAATGCTTTTGCCTCCTAAAAAAAAAAAAAAAAAGTATGTCGGCACAAGCCCAGACGAAACTCCAAATCCGGGAAAATAAAATTAACCATGCAGATCAAAGGCAGACGAGCACTGAGACCAAATGCCTGTAATCTGATCAGTGATCAGTTGCCGTACATCAAAGGCAGTGCTTTGGCGAGGAAAAAGAGCTCCTTTTCCAGCAGGTAGCTGCACTCAAATTCTGCCTTTCAGTGCTCTGCACTAGCTCCTTCCCCCCTTTCGCTCCTTGTGCTGGGAGAATGCACACGATTCTGGAACGCTCGGGGTTGAGTGGCTGGATCTGTAGCTTTTGAGTTCCCAAGCTGTGTTGTGGATTGTGTGTTGGAAGCTTTCCCCAGTGCCAGCGGGTTCCGCTTTATCCCTTTCATCTCGCTGAGCTGCAGATCCCATGACATCATTCAATGCTGTGGGACTGGTTAGAGAGCTGTAATACAGCCTGTGGGGGAATGCAGCTAAAGAGCAGCAAGAGTTTGCATGATTTCTAATCAGGGTAGTCCATTGTAACAAACCCAAGGCTCACTTCAAAGCCTTCACTACATTTACGTTTCCTCCCGAGAAGGGAGAATAGTGTAGCTATAAAGTTTTCTTTAAAAGATGATTTATAATTTTGTCTGCAAAAGGAAGTTACAGTCTTCCATAAAGTTCTGAAAGTCAGACATGAAGGTCGGTTTGCTACAGCTGTAAGACACGAGAGAAACCCACTTTTGTTCGTCTCTTTGTCGAGATTTGGAACAGAGAAAATGGTTTATTTTGCAGGCTGGCATTGGATTTTTGCACTGGCAAAACCAAGCACAATAGAGCATGCTCTTAGTCTCTGGCTCATGTCCTCGCTGCTGCTTACTGTGTGGCCTTTTGCAAATCATTTTATTTGAGCCTGATTCATCTGCGGCTCATGATTCCTCTATGTAAATGAGCTGTGAAGCTGCCATAAGTAACTCACAGAAGTGTTTTTCAATGTAAAGGCGTTTTTTAGCTAGAGCAGATTTGAAGTGGTCACCACTGCGCTTTTGCAGAAGGAGGTTTTTGGGGGCATGAAGGTATAAGGACGGACATTCTCAGTGCTGCTGCAGGGCATTGTCCCGGGGATTGCTGGAGTCCTGTGCAGCCCTGGCGAGCAGGGCACTCCTCAAGGCTGCTGTGACTTCCTCTCTTGCAGTGCAGAGGAAAGGCAGAAGAGATGTACTACTGAATTTCGTATTCTGTGATCTGAGGCTAAGTCAGCTTTTGGCACAGAGATCAATTCAGCCCTCTGTATTCCAGCTGTTAATAAAACATACAAATATCAAGCAGGATGGATTTTAGGATAATCAGCCGTATTGAAGATGTCACTGAAGTTCCCATCCACACATACCCCATACTTTGGGCACACCACATGTGCAGATGAAAGCGATACGAGCCTGTCAACTCGTAGACGCATGCAAATATTTGCACACCGAGTAACCGAGAATTCATTTAAAAGGCAAAAGTAGAAAGAGGCAATATGCGAGACCCAGTTGCCTTAAGCGTTGAAACAAAAGCAAACAATCAGCGGATAATGGATGCTGGATAGCCGAGCTGGGAGCGATGGAGTGCCCGCTGGCGACCCCTGGTTCTGCTCCCCGTGTGTGGGCTGCAGCCTCCTCGCCCTCCGCGCTCGCCCCTGGCTCCTTGCCTTGCTCATCCCGCCCGCTCCTGATCCCGCTCCCGCTCCCTCTCCCTCTCCCTCTCCCTCTCCCTCTCCCTCCGCCCGGGGATGATGCTCCCGCCGCACTCGGTGGGATAGGGAGCCTTCTGCTGGTGGGATGGCGCACTGTGGGCAGCGCCGGGCCGGCAAGGAGCACTCTGCTTCCCGGAGATGGCAAGGAACATTTCCAGAAAGACTCGAGATCCTCGCAAAGAATGCTGCAGAATGTAATTTTGTTGCTAGCTGGAGGGAGTTTGAATATTGGTTTGGGTCACCTATGCAGGCAGGCCTTTGAGGGATGTTCTGGTAACTGAGATGGAGAAGAGATGATGCACGTACAAAGGAGTATAGAGCAGGTCATGAATCTGACTTTCAGGTACACACTGCTGGAAAAAAACTTGAACAAACTATATATTTCTCTCTTTCTCTAATTTCCACTTCCATCTATTTTAAATAAAGAAAATTATCCAGGCTGCTTACTTCTCTTTCAACATTAACTTGCACTCTTCTGACATACAACCCTCTATCACTAGAAAGCATTTTGATAAGACTCCATTTGTAGCTTTTGTGGTAAAACTGGAAATGCTTGTATTGAAATAAAATCTATGGATGGGCTGTGCAGAACTAAAATAACCCTTTTAATTTCAAAGGTGCTTTAAGAACAATGCTCTTTACAGAAAACACCTCTTTTTTTCTCTGGATTTTAAGTAAAAGCAAGTCCTGATGGTTTATTAGAGGTCTTTGATCTTTCTTTCATACATATGAAAAAGAGAAGTAAGGTTAATTATTGCCAATTTAACCGTCTAAAGCTTAAGCATTGCATTTTGCATTTATGATACTACTTTTCACTGGGGAGCATGTCAGCCTGAACTATCTGCTATTTCCTATTCTACGGCTCCACAAAATTTGGCCAGATGTGTGTAATAATAACATCAGTTTTCTCTATGTTCAATGTTTTTCCAAAAGCTGATAAAGATTTTTTCTCTTTACATAAAATGAAGATAATATTGTGATTTGTATAAAGCGTAGAATAGTCCAGAGCCAGAAACAGAGGCTACCTAAGCTGACATTTCCCTTTTACACTTTTTGATCATCAGCTCATGCTTTCTCTTGTAGTCACTAACTTAGCAAGGCATTCAAGCACAAGTGGTCTGAAATCCATTGGGTTCCTCTCTAGATACGTGATTCTAATCACTGAAATTACTAGGGTAGGAACAGATAAACTGAGGACCCAACTTTTACTCACTCTCTAGGTATCTAAAAAGATTTTCTGGAAGAAGCACTTGTGATTCCTGTGTGAAACCAGAGAGGTGTCTTCGAAGTCTTGCAGAGGGAGATGCTCTCTTCCTAATTAATTGCTTAAATTTCTCTAAATTTAGACAGAATTTTCCTTGAGAAACATTTAGTGGGTTTTTCCTTCTCTTTTTACCACATGAGGACCTCAAGCTCTTAGATTCCTCTTTAAGGATTTTTAGGGAAACAGAACAAAGTGCCAGTGCTTAACTGGGTTGAAGCCATGAAAGATAGTCAGTTGATAGAAATAAGAACTTTCTGGAGGTGTTTCTTAAGCATAACTAAATATTGGGGAAAATTATTTGTGGAAGAAACAATCAAATCAAATAAAGGGGTTTGTACCCCTGCTCCATTCTTAGCATATCTAATATTCAAGCTAAACCTTATACACTTGTATCATACATCAAATGATTTATCATATCCTTTATACGTGTCTTGTCTGCACCTCTTTGCTGCACCTCTTCCCTTTGCTTTCCCTCAGTACATAGGAGCTCCAACAGACGTTCAGAGAGGAGGTCAGGAATCATCACAGGAAAGGCAGTGCTGTTGTTACAGCCCACTCACTGGCCATGCAGCCATTGTTTGTGCCAGCTGCAGCCTTTCTAAGTGTGGCATAAATTCTGGATATCCTATTATAAATATCACACAGCCAGCATTGTTGCAGTTACAAGCTTTCATCGTGCACGTCTACTGTGGCTGCTGTCTCCTGATGATAAGTGGTGAGAAGCATCTTTGATTGAGAGAGGTGGAAGACCATTTCCAGAACCTTTTATGGCAGATCAGCACTGTCTCTGAAGCAATGCTTACCTATCCTGGTCCCAGTTGATGTCAGAAGTGCTGATCATTGCTCTCCTAAAGCTTTAGGGGGATATTGTTCCATGAGGCAAGTAGGTCCTGTGGTCAGGAGAGATGCTTTAGAATACCCAAATCCAACCTCCTGAGTTATCTGTGTTGCCATCCTAATAAAAGCTAACATCCTCTTTCTGCTGTATCACATGAGTGTTGTTAGTCCAGGTGTTGCTGATACCTACTCCCACTTCCTGCTTCAGCACTTGCAAGCTCCTTGAGAGTCATAATGTTTAAGAACTTCAGATACAGCACCTTTAGGCAGAAAAATCAAGACCCTTTGGCATTTCCTGAAAAACTGGCTCACTGTTATCACCTGGTGTGTCATCAGACTCACCCTAATCTGCAACACTCTGCACAGTCAAGTGCAGTGCAACTTGCTCTAGTTAATACTAGCTTTGGATGTAGTTCCATTAGATTTTGACTTTCAGGGAGAAAAATTCTGTCTGCCATTTATGTGTTCTGCAATAGCAGGTCTCTGACCTCATGACTTGGGTGGAGTAAACAGCTTTGTTTTGCCTGACTTTGGTCCTCAATTTTTATTGCAGTTTGCCTGTGGATTTTTCCCCCCACGGGTCTTTGTAGGAGACAGCTTTGACTTGTTCCCTTATGAGTACCTTAAGATCTAAGCAAAATGGAGATTTTTAGTTCTTGGCTCACCAGGTGGATCACTCTAAGGGAAGCCTCACAGGCATTGCCACATCTAGATAACGCGGTAGGTTGGGAATTTGGCTTTGAGGTTGTCCTCAAGGATAATGTAGATGCATGCTGTAGGAAGTAATAGCTAATTTACCTGTGATTGGGAGTCAGAAATTGTGGTTTTATTCCCGGTTCTATTACATGGTTATGACTGGAGGCAAGTTACTTTTTCTCACTGTGTTAGATCCTCAGTTGTGTAAGTTTTACCTAAAATGAAATCAAAGGAATAGTGTCAGTTTATGCTCTATGGCCATCCAGTTCCCCTCAGTATGTTTCCCTATCCCTTTAGAATAGTGTAAAAATAATTGTTTGTAATACCATACCTGAAATAATGCAAAACAATTCTTCATGAATTCCAAACCAAAACAGTCTGGTTCTGAAACTTCAAAAGTTTCTGTATTGAAAGTGTTCTTGAAGATTAATAAGAATAACAAGCATCCCTAGGGCAATAGTGTGCTTCTCACTTTACTGTGCACTGAAGTTTCACAGCCCTTACCTGTCCTCACACACATCCAAGAAGTGAAGAAGCTTCTCTCATGTCTTCATTTTTTATTGTTTCATTGAATGAAAATGCAAAGTTTCTTCCCTCTTCTACGTAGAGCTTTTCACTTGTACTGAAATGGTCTACTGTGATTTTCTGCCTGTTAGGGTTGGTGAAGTTCTGCCCCAGTCTGCAAACTTTAATAACCTAGCACTCTTTCCAGAAGTGCTGGTGGAGTTGTGTCAGTGAATTGACTTCCCCAAGGCTGCTGAAGCTTGATTAGAAGTATTGCTCATGCAGCTGAAAGGGGAGATTTGATGATTTTGTAATTTGTATTTCAGAAGCAAGCAGATATTTTTGAAGCACTGTATTCTCATCCTACTTTAAAGAAAAATTACATACCTTGAAGCACACCCTTTTCTTCAAAGCAGTTTATCATCTAACCTTTACTCTTAAAGCATACTGAGATTTCACCCATGAAATGTCATGTTTTGCAGAAAACAATATAAACCCCCCAAAATTCCAAATTGAATTCTAACTGCTCAATAGAAGATGCAATGAAATCAGGCTAAGTGGAAAGAAGGGGAATGGAGAAACAAATCTGAGATGTGCAATTCAGTGATCTGGAGTAGAGATCATAGCTGGCCACCTGCCTAGTTGTTATCAAAACACTGAGTTTCAGAGGCATTCCCTTAAGGAAACTTAGCAAAATAATTTCTAAAAGATCATGAAGTTAATTGCAACTAAACAGAATGTTCTTATTTCAGACAAAATGTTGTTTATAAATACATATGTCTCATCATAGAGGCACTGCAATCATATCACCACACTTCTATCTTCAAGCATTTGTTCAGTTTTGCTCTTTATTCTCACTTCACAGTTCAGAATTCTCCCCATTTAAATAAAACACTCTCAGTCTATTTCACAGATCTTGTACTACTTCTCCCTTCCTCTTCCCTTATTTCTGCCAATCTTAAGCAGAATTGGCCCTCTCTCCCAATCTTTATTTTCCCCACAACTAATCAAGAACAAACAGAATAAGTTTGCTGACTTCTTTTTGGTCAGTGTTTAATTTGAAATCGGTTTTTTTGCTTTACTTGAAATTGTTTTCTAAAACATACTTTTATACCAGAGCTTTGATTCAGTACCTATTTAGGTAAAGCACAAACCTGTAGGAATGCAGTAGTCAAGATGCTCAAACAATACTTGTAGTTTCCTGTGAATTATATTAGTACAGACCTTTATGATACAATTCTGGTTTCCCTTGTTTGTCATTACTTGGGCATCTGGGAGTTCACTTCAGTAGTTCAAATTAAAAATCCTGTGCTGCCTATATCAAATCCTATATTCCAAAGTACACATATTGCAAACAAAAATCCAAGTTTCTGTGCTGAGCAATTCAAATTCCTTATGGAATGACTGCAAACCATGGGCACTTACTCCCTCTGCAGTCAAGAGCCTAACCTTAGTCACTCCAAAACTTATAGTCAGAAGTCAGAAGGGGGAGAGAATTGAGATTTCTTTAATCCATATATCCGTATAGCAAAGTGCTTATATGTCCATATCTTTAAGTAGGAGACAGTCAATAGGACATAAGTAAATGCATATTTCTGAACTGAGGCCTGGCTTCCATGTTATTTTTGGATACTCAGACATAAAGAACCTGCCCTCAGATGATGATATAGTAACTGACTCGTAGAGCAACATTAGTGTAATTTTTGGCTGAGTTTCACCTCCCAGAGAAGAGTAGGTTTATTTGTAGAAATTAAAGACAAGAAGATATACAGATTGTCACCACTCTCACATAGGCAGCTTTGATAAATAGCACTATCATTAGGAAGACATCTGAACAGAATCAATGTCTCTGAAGAAATAGTAACTAGATCTAATCCCTAAGCAATTGTCTGCAGTCCCAGTTGCAATACATCATCTTTTTTTCACATATTCTACTTTGAAAGAGTTGATAGATTAGCTCTTTTTCTTTTTTTCCCCCATTTCCTGGTTATAGAGAATAAACTATACTTTTTCTATATGAAGCATTCACAGATTTATCCTACAGTCCTTAAGAAATCTTCCATATTAGCTACAGCCATAAAAATACCAAACAAATAAGGAAAAATATAAACAAAAGAGCAGAGGTTATAAAAGAGATCAGGCTCAGCTGATCTGCTGCCAATTTTTTCAAAGCAAATGTTCTTCTTCTGACATTCATCTGTTTTTAGTCTGGAGTTCTGTATCTACTTTAACACACATTTCCTAGCTCATGATTTGCAAAGTTTTAGTATATTTTTCTTAGATACATTTTTGCACTCTTCCTCATCTTAAAGCTCTTTGTGCTCTTCCAAAAAGCAATGAGTCATGAAAAAAATAGTTGAAAACAATGGAAAAAACAAGAGACTATAAGGACTAAGTGAAGATGACTCAGGAAAAGCAATTCTAAGTTCTAATAATATCTTCAAAGTCATATTATAAGTGACGAGAGGCCAGCTTTTTTTAGATTCCTTACCAAACTTCCACGGAAAAGTAATTTCTTAGAAGCCTGTTTATTCTGTGGCACATGCCCTTGCATGATGAAGTGTTTTATTTCGTGATTTATTTTTGAGTGATGTACTTGCTCTCTCTCAAAAGGTTGAGCTATAGAAACGTGGATCCATTATTTATGTGATATATCCCAGCTTCTCACCTATTCTATGCACTTGTTTATTAAACACACACTTTTATCAAGGAATGAACTGAACTTCATAGCATGGCCAAAGCCATCAGTAACATGATACTGCCCCCATTATTCCACAGCTTAACATCATGCTTGATGAAGCAATTCCTTCTTTTGCTAATTCTGGACCTTGTGACTTTTTTATTTGATACCCACAAATTCTCATACTGAAATAAACAGGAAAAATTTGTTCCATACCAACACTTGGGATTTTGTTTTAAGTTTTAGTAGTAATAACTAGCAACTGAAGGGTGCCATGATCTATGAGGTATTGGCTTCCTCTATGTTCCTCAAGATCACAGCAAATGTCTAGTCTAAGCCCTCTGCCCCATTGGACTCCTTTTGTGAGCAGGAACTGTGTGAAGATGCAGTCTACAAGAAGCTGCAGAATGGGGATAAATCTATAGGGTAATTCTGGGTTATATACTGAGGTCACCATCATCAGTAGCAAGTGTTTTCAGAAATTTTAGGTGCTGCTGCTATGTCAGTGTAATAGTTTGCAATGACCACAATACAGATCTTTTATTCTGTTCCTTCTGAACCTGCAGCATCTGGCTCTACACTGCCCCTGCCTTTCTCCTGCAAGCCAGAACAGATGTTACTTGCAGAGGCTCCCTTCTCTAGTAGAAGAAGGAGCAGAGACTTGAAACTCTCTGTGTTTTCACATCCTTTTTTCTGTCTTTTGAAACACCTGCTTCTTCTCAGAGCAGACTGGAGAATTCAGTAGAGAATCTGTATGTCCTAAAAAAAGAAGAGGATGACAAAATGGGTCCTGTGAGACAGGAGAGGTGAACACAGAGGAGACCTTGGGCCTCTGAGAACTAGTCTGCTTTGTGGCACCCACTGTCAGAAGTTATTTTCAGTCATAGAGTCAATCATAAAATACCAGGTTAGAAGGGATCTCAAGGATCATCTGGTCCAACCTTTCTTTGCAAAAGCCTGGCCCTGCACCCTGTTCAGCCAAATCATAAAATTGTCCAGTGCTGGGTAATCCACCCTTCCCTGGAGATATTATTCCAGTGATTCATTTTTCTCATTGTCAAAAATATTCCTCTTGTGTCCAATTGGAATCATCCCAGGAGTAACTTGTGCCCATTACCTCTTATCTTTTCCATTTGACTCTTTGTAAAAAGGCAGTCTCCATTTTCTTTGTAGCCATGCTTTAAATACTGGAACATGATGATATGGTCTTCCCTAAGCCTTATTTTCTCAAGGATGAACAAGCCCTGTTCTCTCAGTCTTTCCTCAAATGGCAGGTTTCCCAGTCTTTTGATCATTTTTGTGGCCCCTCTCCAACCTGTTCACATTTTTTTTTTTTGTGTAGTGGGGATCGAAACAGAGCACAGTGTTTTAGAAGAAGACATCCTGTACCCTCCATGGTACAAAAGTCACAGTTCTGGAATGGCAGTGACTGTTTCTGCAAAAGATTGTAGTAAGACTAAAACACTTATGACTTCATGACACTTATTTGGTACTGGTATCAGTGAAAGGTTCACAAAGTATCAATAATCACTACTACAGGAAAAACATGTATGAAAGGGTTTCTGAGAATGATTTGCTCTTATTTCCCAATCTTTGATGATCTTTGCTGTATTTGCTTACTTAAAGAGAATAAAACTTGTCATTTCATCAGCTTCTGCATGTCTGTCCCCAGAATACTATTTGTTCAGATAAGGGAAAATAAATCATCCAAATCAGCTGTGAGTACCTGTTCTGTACAGCTATGCTGTACTCACATTCTGGTAAACTGCAGCTACACTGACTTCTCCAGCCTTGGTTAGTCACTGGGCTTCCTACAGAGGTATCTTTTGTGCCAAACAAAATCGTGCCAGTATTCAAATTTCTTTACAGAGTCTAATGGAAGAACCTGTTTGACCTTCCCTTTTGCATGCTGGAAAGTGTTTGTAACATGCCAGCAACTTAAATTCAATAAAGCACATAAGGCAATGCCCAGTCTTACTTCACTCTATGACCTGAGTTACGGCCATAGCCAAACAGCAGTACTTTCTTACAGTGTCTCCTTCTGTAGGAGGCAGAAAGGCCACCAATGTCAAGAGCTTTGGCTTACCCTCTGGAGGATTCAGTGAGGGGCTGGTGGGAGAAAATGCAGATTTGCCTACAAACTTGGCATTACATCGACACCAGGTGCTGATTTTAATAGCTGTGCCATCTTCTGAGCTAAACAGTGATTGGAAGCAGGTTGGCTGATACTACATTGCCAGGCTACGTGCAGGCTGCCATTCAGTTCTGTCATGCTGAGCAGCAAGCATTTCTGTCAAGTGCTACCTGGAGATATTCTGATTGGAGAAAGGAAATTTGTGTTGCTGGGTATTTGTGAAGCAATTATTCCTGTGATTTATCCAACCTGCATGAGCAGTGTTGAATGACAAGCACTTTGCTGAGATAAGGGAACAGCTAGAACAATCCATTTTATATGTGTGCTCTTTATTTCACTTCTTATCTCTACTGGGTATATATACATAAATAATTAAAAATAAAGAATAAGTATTATTTCATTTTGTACCTCTTCATCAGCCACAGAAAAAAGAATAACAAGCACTGGTAAGGAGGCAATGATGGGATATCTGATATCTCTGAGACTCAAATATCTAAGGGACAAGGGGGGATCTTACTACCTCCCAATAAATGTACAGGACAACTGCTCATTGTTCATTCAGAGAGCCTAACCTGTTTCTAGTGCCCTGCATCACAAAGCTGTACACTGTACCTGGTGGAAGATATAATTACCCAAAGGCTTGGTGCTTGGTGGTGTTAAAATTTTGGCTGATTGAAAACAAGAGGCTTTTATTCTGTAAACCTGTCTGAATAGTGAAGTGCTCAGTACTGTTCATGCTATTTATGCTGCCAGGAAAAAACTTTAGCCAGCAGTGGGTTCAGGATATACTTGATGACAGGTGTGGCTTCAGGAACCCTCAGAACAGCACTGTTATCCGGACGTATCAAATACTAGTCATTTGAGGCATCGTTGTGTGATTTCAAATACACTTATTTCCTAGACTCATTATGTTGATAGGAGTGTGCAGACACAGGCCAAATACCATTACATAGAGAGTTTAGCTTCATGAAAGCTGTCTTTTCCTGATGATGGCCCACACATCACTTTAAGAATGAATGCCAGTGGAAGATGCTAAATCACCAGAAAAGATCTCTAGCACAAAGTCAGTGGGCAGAGTGGCAGGTGAACACAGATGAAAACATGTTAAAATTTGCATCAACACGATAATTAGCAATTAAGAGGTTTGCTGCAGTATTTATGAAAATACACAGAGATTTACAGATTAGTGCTACATTTTCAGGCAAGACTTACAGCAGAGCAACTTTGAAAAGTATGGGACCTTGCATAATGTTACAGTAACTCAAAGACAGAATTACAAATAGCAAAGGCTATAATAAAGACCCTTTCTTTTGCAACATAAAATGAAAGGTTCTGATGTAAGAACCTTTTATGATCCTTAGTGCCGCAAATATGTTTGTGTATGTTATTGGCACTATGATTTACTACAATATTTTCACACTGTTAAAAGCTTATCTTTCAGCCAGCTATGGGAAAGTGACTGAATTGCCAGCAGTTTGGGGCTGTACCAACATGCTGTGTAGATTAGCTCTGCACATCTGCTCCTCCTTCAGCCCTGCTGGTTCAGCCTGGCCAAAGCTCACTGTTGCCTGGCTCAGATCACACAAAGGTTTTGTGGGGGTGTTGACTCCATTGCTGAAAACCAGCTTGCCTGCATATCCAGCTCAGCAGAAAGCCCTTCAGCCTTCTGTCCCAAGCCACATCCTGTGCAGGCTCCCTGGGGCCCTGCCTGCATGGACAGATGCTGCCCTGGGTCTCTGGTCAGTCAGTGTTGGCTGCCTTCAGCTTTTGCTGTCTGGTGGGGCAGTGATCCACTCTGAGTCAGGGAGCAGATGCTGCCTGCCATCCTGTGGGAAAGGCAGTGTGCAGCACATGGTGTGCTGCTTGATGCCTTCTGCCTGACACATAGGGAGCAGCATGTCACACCACTTCAAAATGGACAGAATCAGCCCATTGGATCTTTAATCCCTTGAAAATCGTGTCGATGCTCTATGTGTCTTGTCATTTTGATATCCACAGCTTTCATGTGCCTCTTCCTCAGCATACACACTTAGGAAACAAAAATGCGTGTGTAGAAGGAGAAGAATATAAGCTTTACATTTTGGGAACTGGTAATCTCTCTGGTTTAAAAGGCTTTGATAGCTTGCCTTTTAATTAAGGATGTGCTAACAGTAGTTTTCATCCCTATTTCACAAGAAATGTAGCTCTGTTCAAAGCTGTATTTTAATGTCATGATATGGTTGCCCCAAATACTTTTTAGAGCTAGGCTCTTCCTCTTCATGCTGAAACCATACAGAAACTTCTGTTGAAATAGAAGGTATTGTGGATATGACTCACGTTTGTCTGTCGTTATGTCCATTTCACCTTCATCTTTTGTGAATCGTATTTTGTATTTCCAATAAGTGATTTAACTTAAGCACTGCCTTCCACAGAAGCTCACAGTTAAACTCTAAATGTTATATACTTCCCTTTAATTATAAAAATGCACCAGGTTCATTTGTAATTAAAGATAATGATAACGTTGTTTGATACCTCGTGGGAAAAAGTTTAAATATTTCATGACCAAGGAGTTCTAGAAAGGAGTGCAGCAAAAATAGCCGAAGGTTCTTTTTTACCTCTCTCTTCTGGCATGGAGAACAAAGATAACAACCCCTAGGAAATCTGGTATGTAAACAAAATGCAGTAAGCTTGTAAAAGCTGAAGAGTCACTGGATGCAAGGGAAGAGAGGTAGCACTGAAAACCTCACAGATGAGCTCACATGGATCTTGAGACCCACCTCCAAGAGGTCACCACACCATTCCCAGATAACTGTTGTGTTCTCCCAATGGAGACACTGTTCCAGTGCCCAAACATCCTCTGGGTGATCAACCTTTTTCTAATATCCAACCTAAACCTCTCCTGACACAGTTTCTTTCACTTGATTTAAGCTGTGCATAAAAAGGGGCTATCAAAATGCTAGACTTGGCACAAAAGTGGCAGAGACTTTGTTTTAGATCCCCCTTGAAGGATTCCTCTTTCAAAGAAGTGGAATAGGCAGTTGGAGCTCCTAGTTTTGCTGAGCCACCATGGCAATGTACACTTGAAGTGCTTTGTCAGCACTCTTAAGCAGAATGGGGTGCTGGTGAATGACGTCTTTGCAACCTCATGATTAAAAACAATATCTACTATAGACAAACACGCATATGTGAAGTTATTTTGTGTTTTGTCAGGGCTGAATATTTCTTGGAAAGATTGTTTTATATCTGATATTCGGGCATAATGGAATTTTTCTGCATCTGCGCTAATTGTGTCTTTATAAAAGAGAAGAAATAGTGACAGTGAGGGCCACTCTTTCACAACTAAGTATCACTATTTGAAAATTCAATATATCCTCCTAGCATATAAATGAAAAAATTACCTTGGCCATTCCTGTTGTTTCAAACTATGAATGCTCAGCAATGTACTTACTTGATGTACCTCTGGAGGTTTTAAATTCCAGCCCATAAAACACTTTATGGGGGATAACTTTCCTTCCCTACCTAGTTAGAGGAGGATAAATCTGAACTGGTATATTTTAGTTTGCTGCTATTTCATCTCTTTCATGCTTCACATGTGTATATATATTAGAAATAATCTCATGTGGGAGTTAATCCATCTCAAAGGAGTTATTTTTATATGTGAAGTATGCTGATATATGTGGGAGACAACACAAGAATGAAAGAAAAGAAGGTCCTTAACTCAGCTGCAAAAGAATGGACATAAATAAGTCTGTTCTGACTGTGTGGGTTAAATGTCACTTGCTGAACGTGTGGGATGGACTGAAGACTGGATAACTTTCATAGAGTTTGGAAGACTTGATTGTTTATTTTGTAAAAATTTTGTAAAGTATGCTTTGTGAGACATCGAGAATCTTGTAAAACTGTGTTACATTAATGTTTTATCTACAGCTATTTTAGAAGGCAATAAAGTTTACAGCTGAGATCATATTTAAATTAATATTTGTAATATTGTCTGGCTTGATTTTTAAACATTTATGACAGATGTGCCTGGTCCTTTGTGAATGCTTTCAGGCAGGGGAAGTGGGGCTATTAGTCATAATTCCCTGCATTCTTTAAGTTTGTTGAATACAAATAATGAGAAAAGTACAATCGCATGCATGCTAGAGGGATTAGAGAGGGCAAAGAAACTTAAATAACACTTTATCTGAAAAGACCAAGGCCTCTCCCTTGATGTGGGTTTGCCATAACAGAATCAGCTAGAAGGGTTTTGGATATTCCTGTGAGGCTGGACCATTGCTCTGCCATCCTCAGAACAGGAAGACTTCACCCTAAGTAGTAACGAGTAAGTTACTACTACTACTGTAAGCAGTAACAACCCCTTTTGTAAAAGTCCTTTTACAAAATAAAAGGGTCTTTAATAACATAACACGTGAGGTTATCACTGGGAGGTGTGATGGCAGTATGTGTGGGCATGGTGAGATGACTTTCATGTAGCTCACAGACTTTTTGATGTCTGTGTTGTGGCCTTGGATGTGCTGTTAGTCAATGCTACCTCACAGAGGTCTGAAGCAAAAGCCCATCTTTTCCCTCTCTGGCAGTTGCAAAGAGCCTTATGTGTATCTCAGCAAACTGCTGTAAAAGACAGAAGTGCCCTGAAATATTGGAAGGATGCAGCTCACAAGGGCTTTCCATACCTGCCCAGGTGAATGATTTCAGCCCACAGAGAGGAGATTGCTGCGAGCAGACCTGCTGAGGGCGAGACTGGCTTTAATGGTCACAAGGTCTCATGTGTAAAGTGTCAATATTTCTATTTATGCTTGTGGCATTTCGTCCAAACAATTACAAATATATTGGTAACTGGTACTGGTAACTGTTATAAATACTTGGTAATTGTTAATCACATTTCATGGTGATGCTGCTACAGTTCATGTAACAGTGGCAACTACAGTATCTGTAGTGGTTTTTGAAACCATTTGAAACCAGTAGCTTGAACTTTTTATCTTGTTATATTAACACTTGAAACAGAATAATTTTCCTTGTGTATGCTGCTAGATTATAGCATTACTACATACTTTTGACTTAGATTATTTTGTTCTGTTGAAGTTTGCATTTAGAAAAGGCATAAGCAGCTACTACAGCTTAGGTGAGACACAGCAGCTTCTCTCCTTGCTCAGCCCCTAGTGCAATGGGATCCTTCTTTCAAGGTAAACAGAAGAGAAAAACAGACTTCTTTGAGTTAGCTCTCTGAACGAATCAGAAGCATTTTACAGAAGTTTGTCAGTATGAACGCTGGGGATGTACAGGAGGATGTCTGTTCTGATAATGACACAATAGAAATGCTGAAGAAAATCTAAAATAAGCAGCACAAAGTCAGAACAGAATAAAGGTTACTGTGGTCCAGCACTGCAGAAAAAATGTGGTAAAAAAGCTTTTGGGTTAAGGGCTAACTGGTGCAGAATTTGCAGCTCTTCTTCCCATTGCTTGAATTATGCTGTGCCAAGGAACTGAGACCTTGTCCAACTTTTGTATCAAGGAAATACTCAGTTCTACTTGATAAATTCTTTAGCCCCCAAAAATGGACATTTGTCAAAACTAGCTAGTAGTTATGGAAATATATAAGAATTTTATGTTGATACCAACGTGAAGTATATTCCTTTTTTCATATCTGGAAATTATTTTCAGTACAATAGGGAGAAAGGGAACGAAGGAGTCTCCTTGCATGGTAATGATTTTGGTATTTTTTACAAATAGCATAGAAGGTGGAGGCATAAAGAGTTATATAAAGGATAATTAACTTCAAAAAATAGGTCTTAAATTTGCCCTACTGTCCTTTTTGACCTTTTTACTTGAAAATTCCATTACTTGCAAAAATAAATATAAGTTTTGACAAGCCTGGACTTGTTTGATTTTGCTAGAGGTCTTATTTCTTCCACATTTCCTACAAATCACACTGTGAGGTCTCCCAGTATCCTCACAGTGATAGGACTTCTGAGTTTTCTTCAAAGAGTTTCTTTCTCTGGCTTCTCACTATTCAGGGAGTGT
>VZTT01055229.1:31349-52620 GCA_013400855.1 Buphagus erythrorhynchus
TCCTTTCTCACTGAATTGCTCTTCATATGCCCTGGTGTTATACAAAGTACTACCAAGGTGGCATAGCCCAAAGCCTCAAAAGTTTCTTCAAAAGAAAACACAAATTCCTGTAACAGATGATAGTGGAAAAAATCCTAGCACATAAAATCCTCACAAAAGTTCCTGAAAGCCACAAGTTGACTTGTGCTTGACATCCTAACAGTTTCATAGTCCATAGATAAAGAAGATTCTGTCTAAGGTAGAATCTCTACATATTTTCATTAAATGCAGGGATTATGTCTGGGCTTCTTTTGTAAAAATGTGCTTGCTCAAGCAAAAGATACAGTATGCTGTAAATTCTGAGTTAATTGTAAGCTCTACATTTAATTTAGTCTTTCCTTTTTCTTTCTCCAGAAAATGTATTAAAATTATTAAAAATACATTAAATTCTTATTTGGCTTATAAGCTTCTCTTCATGCATGAGGGACATAGAATGACAACAAAACAAAAGGAAGATGCTTATGTTTATGACATGGGTGACAATATGTTATCACTGAGCAATCAACACAGATGCTGGAAAATGAAATATGCAAGTGTTTTAAATTTAATTACTTCAGACATTTTGAAAAGTATTTGAGTTACAAAAGGTGGAAAACATAGGGAATTTCTTTTTTTCTTGCTTGCCATATCTGCTGGTTGAAGTAAACAGAACTATTCACTTTACTAAAAAGAAACTTTTTATTTATCTGCTTTAAATTGAAGACTTCCTAATGTAAATTTTAACTTCAAAGTATTATATGTACAGTGTGCTGAAGCGTGTTTTCGCATGTTTCCCAGTAAACAGATCCTCCTTTCAGTAGGAGGACAAGATGGAAGATACCATGAGCAGAATTAGAGGGCTCTTCAATTAGTATGAAAAATCAACCCTGTTCCCATATTTTAAGTCTAATACTTCCTGATGGATTTCAAAGCCTATTTCATTCTGCCCACCCATAGAGTAACTTGAGCTCTTACTAGTTAGAATTTCTGAATATTACAATTGGTTAGTGTGATTTATGTTCTCTAAGTGCTGCTGTCTCTTAGCTGTCATTTGTCTGGCAGGAATCTGTAGCCACCTGCCATGGACTAAAAACAGTGTTCTACAGTTTTATGCTGTGCAGCCTTATCTAAACTGAAGATGTGTCATGGTTCTATGCTTTATCATTATATTTCAATTTAGTATTCCATGTCTCGTGCCAAAATAATTTCCTGAAACTTCTGTCTATCTTGATGCAGACAATTGTAATTCTCTCTTTTACATGTAGCCTCCCTCTTTTTGCATATGTAATTTTATAGGAGGTGGAAGTGTGGATAATCTGATGTAGTTGTTCCATGCATACACCCACCTTATTTTATATGCAGATGCCCTTAGCTCAGAAGTTTTAAACAGGTTTTTCTGGGCTATCAGAATGTCCCAGGTTTCCCCTTCCCATGGTAAAACTTATGTGATATACTCTTGGTTAGGAAATATGTGTGAAAAACTCCTAATGGTGTTTTAAGGGGAATAACACTTTACCATTCTTTAAGCCCAGAGCTCTCTCAAGAGGGGCAGATATCCCATATCCTCCTTGGTTCATTGGGAATTATGGCAAGTCCTACCACTTGTGTTTATTCCAAGGTCTAGCTGAGTGCTCATCCTAAGGTAACTGCAGAAATGTGTGGCTAACTCAAGGGTGAGAAGCAGTTTGAATGAACAGCATGGTGAAGAACAAATTATCTCGGACTTAGCACTGTCATCCTATGTTGCTATTCGTGTCCAAAGAATTTATCTGTAAGCAAGACAGGTTATCTCCATTTCACAGGTCAGTCTGCAGTCTGGTGGTGTACTGTCCTCTGAGGACATCCCAACTCTGTGCAAAGGAGAATGACTGCAGATCTACTGTGTCTTTTTTGGGGAACACTTCTGGGCCTGTGGAGGAAACCCTATGTGATTCATAGTCCTGACTTTCACTGTGCAAGCCCTGCCTTCTGCCACCTGTGACAGGTTCTCCTGGGGGTGCCTGAGAGAGGGCTTAGTGGCAGACACCCCCTCCAATGCCTCTTTTTCCAGAGGAGGCAGTGAGTGATTTGGGGGTGTGATGAGGGCCCCATGTGAGGAGTTCCCTGAAGGCACTGAGGTGGGCCAGTAGTTTAAGCATCATAGAAGATCATACTCACTTAATGAGATCTTGGCTAGTTTGATATTCACAGTTGTTTCATTCCTCTTGCTCTTTCCCACCCTACCAAGGAGTAGTGATTAAGAACTACTTTTTGGTTGATTGCTTTTTAATTCTACTGCTTTAAGTGGTAAAGCTGGATAAGATATACAAAATGTATTATACTGCTTGTGCTTTATGACTACTCAGCTCTCTGGAGTTGCACTAAGGCCAAAAGGATCAGAACCAAAAATTACTCTGGCCTTTGAAATCAGCTTTGTTTAAACACTTCCACATATCTCATAGCCTGGGGTGAGGAAGCTTGTAGCCTTTCAGCTGTGACTTGCAAGTGATTCAGATGCAGTTCTCTTGATAAGGCTTCAGCAGAAGGCTGCCAGCAGTGCTGTAGCTCCTGGCTGCAGGAGGAGTAAAACAAGCAGGAGGTGGGGGACATTCCCAGCATCAGCAGGGAATGTAGCACCAAGCTCCACGCTCTGCACTTCCCCAAATTACAGCAGGATAGATGAATTCCCACTGCACTGCTGCCACCCTCATCCTCTGAAATATGCCTGGAGTTTCCTGTGTCCTTTAGATCTCAGAGGACACAGTGTGTGACATTTGGCCTTTGCTCCTGTGAAGATTTTAAATGCTTACAGGAGAATGGGTGCCCTAATGGCAAGTCTCTAAAATACATTTAGGCAAAGAAATTAAAAGCTATCTCACCTTATCTTCTTCAAATGCACTACTTCTTCCTTTCGGTCATATTTTAATAACAACATCTTTCACTTTTTTTCATTGCTCTAAGTCATCCTCTGTGTAAATGATTTTTATTTGGTTCAATGGTTGACTGAAATATCAACTTTGATTAAAGGAAAATATTCTTGAGACATTCTGTGTGCAATTTCCCTAAAACTAACATTTGTGACTTTGGGATGGTAAAATGTCATAATTGCCAGTGTTTACACTGGCAAATTCATGTGCACATACAGATATGTGCATGCTTGCAGACAGATACCATGTGGCAAAATTTTGCTGTCATTTATTTCACTGCATCATTGTCATATTGTTATGTTTAAATATGTTTACAACAATTGCAGGAAAAAAAAGCTGTGCATTTTTTAATATCATTTATCTGCTGAAAAGTCTTAGAAAAACATCAAGAAGGAGTCCAGAAATTAATGCTATGATGAGGTGAGGATCCTGGATATGGAATGCAACCAGTTACACAAAAGACAGCTAAATCATTTCCAAAGTAATAGAAGCATTGAAAAATAAAATAATTACTGTAGAATAAGGGCACACTATTAATGTAAAAATAACAAAAACCAGCAAATAGCCAGTTTGTTCTTACTGTCATGAAAACAGAAAATAAAATTTTCAGTTAATACAAGAGTAATTATGATAATAATGTCTTGAATTGGTGAATGCTTCTAGGTGAAGATTCTCAAATAGTTTTAAAAAAGAACAGGTCAGAATTATTACAATAACAACAACAAAAGATGACAAAATCAACTTCTATCAAAAACATCCATTCACAATCTTTTGGCAGGTATTAAAAACAAGACCAGATGTGTAGAGGTAGAAGAATTCTTATATCCTCGCTGAGGCAGTAATTTATGGAAAAGATTTGTTGTGGAATTTACCCCTTACTGCAGAATTGTTGTCTCCATTTTGAGGGTGTGCCCACACTTGTGAAGCTACTGGAATTTATTGAAGTAATTATTCCAGAATAAGTTGGTAAATTTCCAGAGAAACTCCCAGCCCTAGTTTGAAAATGTTTCTGGCCCCAAAGTTTGAGAAAGTATGTGAGTTTATTTGTGAGTATGGTTGTATGGAAACAGAATTGCCTTCCTGAAGTCACAGAGAAAGCCAGAAATAATAGAGCTGAGAGATGGGATCTGCCCTGTACCAGGCTTGTTTAAACTTTAAAAGGCAAGTCCACAGCATAGTAAGGATGAAATGTAGACTGAAAGATAAAATAAAAACAACTCACTATCAGATTGCACAGAAGCAGGATTATAGAATGGATGCTTCCTCATCAGACTAGAACTTGAAAATGCTTGAAAATTTAAAAAATTTCAAGGGTCCTTGAAATCATAAACTTCTGACAATTTTCCCTCATGTACTGCAAAATTTGGGATCTTGCCTTAAAAAAAAACAACCCAGCTTTCTGCAGAGCACACTAAGACTCCAAAAGAAGCTGCACATCATGCTTGAGGTCTTGCTAGGAAGATTGTCTTACTGGGTAGAACTACACACACTTTCAAACCCAAACTGCTACAGCTCTGTGTAAGAACCTTATGTCCTACAAACACTCACATGGGAACCTCTCTTGGTAAAGATAACTCAGTCCTACAGGGGCAATCAGAAGAAACATTGCTCAATTCAACAGAGTGCCTCAGGATGTAGAATTTATATTATATTGGCATCACATAGCTCCAGAAATATTAATAAATTCTTTTCCACCTCAGTGAAGTAAATAGTTTGATTTTAAACATGTGCACATATGGGAGAAGTTATATAAAAAAAGTGTATTAAGGTGAGCAGTAGAGATTTAGTAGTAGAGTCAGTTCTGATCTGTGGGTTAGGGAGTCTGCATTCTCTAGGAAGAGTATCCATATTCTCTATTTCCCAAGCTCAGCTGTTCTGTTTTGGGTTTTGTTTTGATTTACTTATTTATTTTTTAAAACTAACGATTATTGTTCATCAGGAAAACTGGCTATTTTGTACAACTGTGAATTCTTTTTCAATAATTTTATTTTTTTTTTCCCAAAACCTGTGAATGAAGCATTCCAGTCCTAGAGTTAAGGGACTGGCTCATAGACACTGAAGTCAGGGGTAGTTCAATTGCTGATTTCAGCAGACTTTGAGGAGCTGTGATTAGTTTGTCTTAACTTGTTCCTGTCTAAAATCTTTACAATTCATGGAAGTAGCAGAAAGTTGTGGCTGGAGATATTTATGTTCTGGTTTCTAAATTTAATATTGCTTTGATGTACAGCTATGAAGGAATAAAATCTAAAGTATTCCACAGAGCACATTATGAGCAAGTGATATTTTTCAGTTCAGAAACCCATGATATACTGTTTAAAGACAGTTTTTATATATTTCAAATGTCAAAGTTCCTAGAAGTTCCAGGGAGCTGTAGAAAAATTTGATTTATTTTCCACTCATGATTATCCTAACAGATGAAGATATATGGTGATTAAATATCTGTAATGGACTCAGAATATGCAAAGCTCACTTCAAGTTCTTTTGGGGGAAGGAAGAATGTTTAAAATAAAAAAAAAATCTTTAAATACTGGAACACACGTACATATTTTAATATGCCTGTCAAGATGATCTGTGTGAAAGATAATGTAAAATGATTCTCAGTGCTCTTATATGAAACTTTGTTCTGATGTTGAGATGCTTGGGGAATAAGTAAATTATGAAAGAGACAGATTGTAAATGCTAGATCATCTACGTCTCAGTAATTGAGTGTACTATTACCTGCCATTAGTAAGAACAGCTTGATGCTACTGGTAGTAACACTTCAATTTATAAATGGTGTCCTGATAGGTGTTGGCTGTGATGTTTCCCTCCCTATCTCAGTCTCCTATGCAGGAAATCTTCAAGACTATTGTCATCAGAACATGATGCTTTGTTGAAAAATAAATTTTCTTTCTATGGATGTGCAAACAGTGAAATATAGACTGAAAATTCAACCTGAAATATTGTTTGTGGCTTTAGATGGTCACAGAACTTAGAGAAAAAATTTAGTCTGAGGGTCTCATGTCTAAGTGTCAAGAAGGTGAAGGGCTATAGTAATGACCAGAGTCTTAAAAACTTGCCTCGGGGTAAGATTCAATGAATGCTTAAGTACCTATATCAAAACCAGAAACTCACTATGAAAAGACTTTTTGAACTCTAAAACAAACTAGGCTTTAATAGCCTCCAGTTGGTGCAAGATGAAGCAGAAAAATGTAAACTACAAATAAAGCACACATTTTTAATAGAGATCTTAATTAAACTCTGGAACAGTTTATCACGGGTTGTGGTGGATTTACCATCACTGGAATCATTTAAATCAAGTTCATATGTGTTTCTAGAGGTCTCCTCCAGTTGAGAGGGAAGTTAATTCAAGGCAGTCCTGTGGCCAGTATTATTTAGATAGTTAGGTGATCTCAGTTGTTACTGGCCTGGTTAAATGTTAATCTAACAAACCCCACTTTGTCTACATAGAATGAGGAGAATTAGCTATAATCTGAAACAAATAGAGCATCAAAAACTATTTCAGAAAACAGGTAACCTCAGAGATGGAGGATGAGTTGGGCAGATGGATAGGGATCTTGGAAGACAAATAGTTAAAGATGTGAAAGGAACCAGGGTAGTAAAAAAAGGCCAAACAAATATCATGAAAATGGAGAACAGTAAAAAGCATTTATCTTCTGGAAAAAAGAAACAACAACAAAAAATCAAACAACCAAAAAAAAAAAGCCAACAACTCCCCAAAACAAATGAACAAACAAAAAAAACGCCAAACTACCCAACATGTTCTCCCACATGCTTATATGAAATGAATGGAAAGAAGAAGATAAATGGACATAGAAGACACAGAAAGATAGCGTGGTCAGAGATAGCTTATGTTATGTGTCAGTGGGGAAGAAATTAACATATTAATCTGATTCACAGTTCCTGTCTGAATAAAGTGAAAATTAGTTGCACTAGTGTTGAAACACATAAAGTACTAAATGGTACATATTGGAGCAGCAGTGATCTTTTGCTTAGCACAAATCACTGATGTGTATAAAGTGTTGCAAATGGTGTTTATAGAAGACTAACAGATAACAGTAACATGCTTTAAAAAGCTGCTAAAATTCCCAAACGATTCCTTAGACGATCAGCAAATACTTATTTAGTGCATATGTACTTGGCTAGATTGTAAGTTTATGCAACCCTTGAATTCTTTTGTGTGCCATCCATTTAATTATGTCTTTTCCTAGGAATGCATTTTAATAAATTTTCTTTTTTATTGGGTGTAAATTGCAATGACCTTATTCTAATTTGGCAGGTTGCTTCCCAGCAATTGTCATTAATGTAACAGTTTTCAGCCGACAAGTATATACAGGGCAGCCTAATCTGGTTTTAGTGTCTTTAACCAAATAGTCTGTCAAAAGCACCCCAAAAAACAGTACTCCAAAGTAGTGCAAAGGATCAAATTTATTATACATTTGGCTAATTCCTTGTTCTGTAAAAGAGCTGAGTGGGACCCTGGGCTATATTTGATGCTCACGGAGGAGTGGGATTAGCCCACTTCACTGGCACCAGGCTTGTGTGCTGGAACTGATGCTGCCATCCGTGTTTCCATCTGACCCCACTTCTTCTGAGGGGGGTGAATTCATCTGGGTAAATAACTGTGTCTTGGGACCTCCCTGAGGTGTCAAGGTAAAATGTGGATTGGGGGGATGCTATATTTGGAGTTTAGAAAGAATATCCTACTCCAATCCAAGCTTCTGTGAAAGAAGGTCACAGCAACAGAGCTGTGGAGCATGGAAATCCTTTTTCTAAGGTAATTGTTGGGTCTTGAAATTATTTTTGTAGGAAAGTTTTAAATGCAGCACCACTTAGAAAACCTTAAAAGTTGAATTTTAATCTGGGTTGTGGATCAAAGGCACTCCTGCTTTACAAAGAGGAGTAAATTATGTCTCTGCATGACAGGCAGCCCTGCAGGTTGCACCCCACTGCAGCAGGAAGCATAGCCCCAGGAGGTGACCAGGATGCCTCTTAACTAAGGGTGGGTGGCTTTTCTTTTTTTGCCATGAGAGCCCCATGCAGCAGCAGTGGCTGGTGCTCTGAGAGCAGCCTGTGGTTCCTGCAGCTGTGGCATCTCTGCAAGGAGGTGGCACCTGGGCAGGCTTGTGGCTGCTTGTCACTGTCACTTTCTTCTTTGTGCCTCAGCCCTTCTCTGCCTCGAGGCACCTGCACTTTCCTTCTCCTAAAGAAATCAGATGGGAGCCTGAGAGATGTACACACAAATCAGGTCAATTCCTCAGTCTACTTCAGCCTTTGTTAGCAAGCTGCACGTGGTGCTCAAAAAAAAAAAAAAAAACAACTGTCTGGGGACCTCCACAGCATGAAGAAATGTGTGCCCATTGTGACAGGGATCCCAAGGACATGGGACAGCCTGAGTAGAACCTCCCATTGTGGTTTTGCTCTAACTCTGTAGAATTAGACTTATTCACATATGCTACTGGGGGTTGGTTTGGCCATCAAGAAACCTGGACTAAAGGGAATGGAAAAGTGGCTGATACTTGTTTTCTACACCCTTATCTCCTCTCCACCAAATGTGATCATTGTACAGCCTAGTTTTATACACTTACAGATACACATCATCTCAAGACTGGACTTCAGGGAATGTTACAGACACAACCCACAAAACCTTGGGGTTTTCTTTTTGTTTGTTTGTTTGTTGTTTTTTCTTTATTTATTTATCATAGTACTCAGTTTTGCCTGCAGGTAGTATCTCAGCAATTTATTTTCTCACAAAGATTGCATTTTTGGGCACAGGAGTGCCAGTGACTCAGTGGTCATAGCTTCTCTCAGTTATCCTTCCAGGACAGCAGTGTAACCAGTAGCAAAACACATGTAAAAGTAGAGCATGGAGTTTCCACTTTGCTGGTCAGCTAAGGAGAGAAGAATGCACTTATCCCAAAAGCTTAACTTGGGAGGCAAGTAGGTCAAGTGCACAAAACATGCTGATTCCTTTTAAAAATGTAGATTAAAGTTGGCATCCAAGGGGTTAAATATCATATAGCTAATTATCTATTTCTCCCTTGCAGCTGCTTCTGTTAAAGCTTGTCAGGGAAAAAGATAATGTTCATTTAAAAACCTGTTTTCTTCATTCTTTGCTCTTTTGCTAGTTTTCATGGCATAATGAATATATAATTTAAAGTCTGAGGTTTTAAAATTAAGTAATTTATAAAATTATAAACAAAAAAAGTCAGACACTTTAAAAGATGTAAAAACAGATGGCATTTTTATTTGCATCTCACTTAGTTTGATGTTTTTCCTCAGATGGGGCTGGGAAAAAAGCTTAAAGAACTCTTCTGCATTCTGGCAACAAACAAAGAAAAAAGAGGCTGTGTGGTGGTGGGTTCAGGGGAAAGGAGGGCTGAAAGAAACAAAGAAAACTGAAATTTTGAAAGAAAGCAAGCTCATCTCAATGTGAACTTTGATTCAGCAGATGCTGGCACAGATGCAAAGTTTCTTCTAATTCAGGGCTTCAGGACTGAGTCTGTTACAGAAGCATTGTTAAGTTCTTAAAGATGATTATATTTTCTTACCTGGGTTGCAGAGATGATGTTAACATTCATTATATTTTTCATTAAACTTTGCCTTTTTCTCACTATATTTCACAGATTTTATATTAATTACATCTTTCTTAAGTTTTTATACGTGGTGACAGGACTTAGATCTGCATTAATTCACCAAGACACACCAAATTTACCTTCTTCAGTCACTCAAACTATATATATTCAAAAACCGAAAACACAATTTGGGGCAGTTTTCCAAAAGCATGATGAAAATATGTGAGTATTGTAAAAATCATAAATTAATTTCCCTTCAGAATTAAGCAATGCACGTTTCTTAGAGAAATCTGCATCAAGGCCACAATAGTTCATTCTTCTCCAGCCTGTTTTTTCTCTAGCTTTCACAGAGTTTCTCCTACAATATTATTTCTAATATATTAATAATAGCTATGAAGTTATCAAGAAATCTGTGGCATGTGTTTTGTTCCTGTCAATGGTCAGCCTAATTTTGGTTAAAGTAATTTATGCATGAAATTCTAGCACCTTCTAGCAAGTGAACTTGTTTCCAGTTGCCAATGAATGCTATTTTTCTGCATTATTCTAGGTAGCCTCAAAATGATCAAGATATTTATCTTTATTAAAATGTGCAAATACCATTCTGAGAAAATATTCAGCTCCCTTTCACCACCTTGTTAACAAGTTATAAATGGTTTTGAGTGATAGCAGAACATGACAAGTTGGAGAGTGTCATATAACATGGAGAAATATCCATGTATCCAAGATGGAGATTCAGCTCTCAGGATTTTTTTTCCTGCAATTTGTGTTCCAATTCAAGACAGTGAAATAAGAGGCTAAGGGCTAAAAGTAGTCTTTGTAGTGTTAGCACTTGGTCCTGTTTATTTTCTGAGTCCTAAACCCTGTGAGATGCTTTGTAGTCAGAATACAACATCTCATGTTAGGGAGGCACCTGGGTTCTCAAATGCAGAAACTCCAGCTTTATTTTTGTATCCTTTCATTCCGCTCTTGTCTGGCACCTGGTGGTGCAGCCATAAAGTGAGTAATTTAGGAAAAAAGAAAAACATGGAGAAAACAAACAAATACATGTTTTGGTGTATTTTCTAGGTTTGGGTTCCATTGCTTTCTTATGAAGCATGAACCATCCCCACTTTCAATCAGCATTAAGGCACAATTTTAAAGTCTGCAACATGTACACCATGTGAAGATGTAGCAGTCCATCCTGGAAGGGACAGGCTGTGAACTGGCCACACAGCAGGTAAACACATGGGGCCCTGGACACTGAGAAGCCAAGATAAATAACATCCAGTCAAGCTACAGTGAGAAGTAAAGGAGAAGAAAAGGATTATGGGAGTGACTGGGAGTGACCATGCAAATAGAGACTATGCAACAGTCTGTGATTGGCTGGAAGCTTTCTAGACCATTCCCTCATAGTCTATATAAGTGTGGGCTCGACCCCATTTCAGGGTCCTCTAAAGGAGCTAGATAGACCTGTGAACATCGGACTTCTAGGGAGCAAGGACTTTATTTCTTACAGGTAGCTGTGAGCCGGCATTTCAGTTTATGTTTTATGTTGCACCCTTGTGTGCCCCCTTTTATTTCTCCTGATATTAAAGCTTTCAGTTTCTAGCCCTTTAGTCGTTCCTGTCCCTTTATTATTTATTTAGCCACTTTGCCAACACCATCCCGGGGTCGGAGTGGGCTGGACCGCTTCATGAAGATACCTGAGCTAGCTTTTTGTAGACATTACATTCAGTTTATAATTTATGATTTTCCTGCCCTAAAAGCAGGAGAGACATCCATTCACCAGTTCACCTCTGCTGACCTCTGAGATTGAAATTACATCTACTTGTGCCAGCATTGGCCAAGTGAGCCCTGGAGGGATTCACCTGACTGCTCCAACTGCCTTCACAATTTCTGGATGAGTGGAGCAGCTGTATTTGGTGAAAGCTCCTTAATATTCCTCCACTGCATAAAGACTGATGAAAGGGCTAAGCCTCTTGCTTTCCAGCTGCCCTACTTCTGCCCTTGTCATAGCCAGCCCTGACACTGTAGAGAATCTCATGAGCGATGGCTGGTCTCCGGTGAGGGCAAGTCTAAGCAGGCTAAATTTAGGTAGACAATCTGAAAGCTGCAAGTAGTTTCCCAAAGTGTCCTGCTCTGCTTCACTGATGGTAGATGAAACAGTGAGTCTGGCTGAATACAACCAATCTATCTTGTAATCTCTCTGCTTGAAAGATGGGATAATCTAATCCAAAATTCTTATGCAATCTGAACAACTGTTTCTTAATCAAAAGCCATCCATACACCTTTATGGCTGGAGCTGGCTGCAAGCCAGATCTGGCAGCAGGGTGCTGCATCCTCAGGCCCACAGGAAGACACTGGGACCTACCCTTCTCTCCTCATTTTCTACTGGTTCATGTATTTGGCTACCCAGTCCATGTGCTCTCCTGTAAATATCCCATTTGTAGATGCTTCAGACTCTACCAGGTAGTGTGGACACTTCAATATCTAATTTTGGTTATGAATTTGATTTTTGCCCCACCACCTAGATGTTCATATGGCCTCACTCCACAGCAGTGCTCCAAGCATTTAACATGTCTATCGTGTTTGACATTGCTGGGCATTAAAATGACATAGTCATTGCAGAAGTGCTGAAGATCCTAAATACTATCTTGTAAATCTTGCATTCTAAACACTCCTGCATAGCTGAGTTAGTGTCCATAACAACATGCTTCAGTGAAGTCAATTATTAATATTGGTTTGTGCTACACTGGACAAGATATCTCCTTTACATCAAGCACAGGGGCTGTATATTAATCACAGTATTAAAACAATAAAATGAGAAATCTAACACTGTCATTAGAGATAAAATTTTTGATTTTACATTTTATTTTTCACAGTAACTGTATCTACAAATTTTAAAGCCTGAGGGCTGAATCACAATATAAAGTATCTCGTTTCATTTATCAGATAAGTGCTTAGGAAAGATTAAAATCAATTATGCTATTGTAAAGTTTTAAAGTTCAGAGGGATTGAGATCTGTAAAAAAATGTTCAGATATAAACTCAAGGCAAAGAATTAGGCAGTTATGGCTTCATTTGAAAGTCTCCATAATCAAAAGCTATTTCATTCCATCAGTCTTAGTTTGGCCCTCAGTACTGTAGTGTATTAACAGGGGATTTGATAAACCTCCTTCATGCTGAATTGCAGGAATCTCATTGCTGAACTGGCATTGCAGCAAAAATGCCTTTTATTTCCATTTAGTTAGCCTAATCCATGAAGAGATTGAAATATTATATCATAAAAGCTCCTGATAACTGGGTTTTTTTTCGTTTTGTAGGCTCACAAGCTCCTGTGAGCCCTTTTCTGAAGTCTAAGGAACAATGTGCCAGGAGCAGATAGATTACAAGTATACCTGCAGCAGTATTAGAGCTACAGCACAGACAGTTTAGGAGAGAGCAGCCTGTGGTTTATCATTTGCAGGCTTAGATCTTCATGTCTTACTGCCAGGCAAACTGCATTGCTGTGGGGATCCCTGATTTCACAGCAACACCCCCAAAGTCACTGCTGGAGGCTGCAGCACTATGCAGCAACCTAAGCAGTGGAGCTGAGACCTTTCTCCTAAGAGTTTGAGCTACTTTGGATAGAAAATCCTGCAGTCCCTTTTTCTGCAATCTTTTCATCTAGGACAAGATGATATATACAGCCATCTGTTTCTGAGCTGAATTTCATCCATAAAGACTAGAGAAAGCAATAATGGTTTGCAGGTTTATATCCATATTCATCATGAGAGAATTTGGTTTAATGAAAAAGAAAAAAGCGAAGGCTTTATCTTAGAACTAGTGATGTTAAATTCATTGGAAAAAATAGTTCTGAGGTACTGGGAAGGAGTGTATCTGCATATATATATATACATATGGAGAGCAGAAAAATACAGACCCTTGTGCTGTGTCTGTATGGGCAGGCGTGGGTGCTTGCATTTTGAATCTGCCAGACCAGGGCCAGCTCAGGACTGACATCCATGAACACATGCTAGTGTAGTATGAGACACTTCTCAGAAAAATTTATTCCCCTAAACTCAGGACTCTGTTAATACAGATGCCTTGAAGGTCTGCCAGGCTTGGGAGATGGGTTTGGCAGATGTGCAACCATTGGTAGCAAAATACAGAGACATGCCCACAAGCCCCTGTGCAGCTGTAGAAAGAGTGGCAAACTTGGCTTTCTTTTGATTTTTTACATAGCTACTTTTATTTTAGATTTTATTCCACCCCTTTTATTATCACAACTGTATTCCTAGACCAGGGTGCTCCCAGCCCTGTGAGTGCTGGGAAGCATGGCACCAAGAGTCTGCCTCCAGCATCTCGACAGCTGGGTTGCCTGCATGGTTTGAGGGAGCTCAGAGAGGTGCCTATGGCTGAGCAGAGCATGTGCAGCAGAGCCCAGCACCCTTTTATCTTTCCTTCCCCAGAACCAGCTGGAGTGAAGTCATAAGGAAAAGAGGCTTTGCTGGGAATAAAGGCAAAACTTGTCAGGGCATACTCATATGTTGCTCATTTTATGTGAGTACACTTTGCTTCTTCTGTGTTTGCAATGTAGCACTTAAGAGAGTTTATAATTAATAACAGTAAATTATTCTACATTTTCTTATCAGATAATAAGAGATCAAGCAGCTGTCAAGACATGCTGTGCAGACATATACAAAACTAATGATATCTGAAGATCCACAACAAAAAGGAAAAATTTGGAAGGTCTTCAGTCAGCACCTAACAGCTGCAAATTTTACTTAGGATGAAATAATGAACCCGTCTAAGGGTCTCTCTCTGAGAACAGTCTTGCCAAATTATTCTTGTTAGAAGCTGTATTTGGCTTCTCACCTTGATATGTTCCCAAAAAAGGAATTGGAACAAGCACCTCAAAATGGGTAAACCTAGGTAACATTAGGGTATAATGAATAAAGAAAGAAAGAAAAAGCTAGCCTTATATGCAGCTGTTTTGCAAAACCAAGATACACTGGAGATGCTGCTGAAGATGCTTTGGTATTGCTTACCTAAATATCTTCACTAACATTTATATTCAAATTTTACACTAGATAATGTGATGTGCAAGATAAAACTCGAATCTAAAATCAGCCAATGCCCTTAAGGCCATGATACAAATGCTTCTATTTGTATAGTATTTGATTAACTATTATATTGCTCTTGTTTCACAGTTTAGATTTCTGCAATGAAAATGAGTTGCTGTACTGGCAACTAACAATGCAGGAACTAGTGAGGAAAAAAAGGTCTAGTTTTGGTGCAAACACACTGAAACAGAAGCTGTTCTGATTTTGGCTGAGATAGAGTTAATTTGGGATTCAATCCTTTTTGTTTATTTGAGACTATTTCTGTCCACAAACAGAATGAATGTCTTGTCCACAAGTGCAACTGTTTAAGGAAATGCATATTTAATTGCATAAGTATGGATTTGCCTTTTTTTTTTTTTTTTTTTGAGACAATTGTCTCATCTTTCACAACAATGACTTTTTACTTGAGAGTTGTAACCCTTTGTTGAAAAAATCATTTCAGGGATGTAGCAATTATGAAATTCTATTTCTACACTGTTGTAAGAATGTAGCTTATTAACTTCTGGGCAAAACTGATACTAATTTGGAAGTAGTTGTATGTGTATTTATTATTTTGCCAAACTCACTGGTTGAAGGCACATTAATCAGCCATGAATTAGGGACATCAGCATAATATGGATGCTGCATGTTAGCTGAAGGCAGCAGCTATGGCATGTTCATATAGAGAAGGATGAAAAGTTGTCACACAGCTTTGTGTGTGTATATGAGTGTGTGATGCACATGTGTGTGTAGCAGCCTGGCCCCCACACTTGCATCTTGGTTTTTTGTGTGTATCATTGATACAGATGTAATAAAGCCCCCCTGAATGTGGAGCCAAAGGAGTTTGGTTAGAAAATTTGCTGGTAGGAAAGGCTTTAGATAGACACAGGGTCCCTCTGTTTACACGACTGAAACTCACCATTTTTTGTTCTTTTTCCTTCTGGCCCAGAAAGTACTGAGCTTTAAAAACAATATTCATATATTAACTGGGAGGTAGCTACCCATTCAAATGGTCAGGGCTCCTGTGTTCAAAAGTGTGCTGAGATGTGTTATCTACATGCATAAACATCAGTTAGCATTGTGGAATGGGTGGCAGGCCAAGTTAATCAATAATTTAATTACCAGTGACCCATTTTGTTTACTTCTAGTTTAAAGGGAATTTCTGCATTCTTGCATAAGTTATCATTTATTCAGTTTTTCACAGATGGATTCAGATGATGCTTTTCCTGCCTTCAGGATGAGATGAACTTAATCCAATGTTATAAACGAAAAACAGGTGTCCAGATACACACTTTCCCTGACAGCTTGCATTGCATTTATTTACCTAGAATAATTCCTGAAAAAATTTGCTGTCAAAAGTTTAAGTTACCTTCACTTATGGTGAGTGTGGCCATGGATGCAATCGCTGCAGTGACAGTCAGCAATGGTTTTTTTTAAAGCTGCAAGCCCTTGTGAGAAGGCCAGTGTTCGTGTGTTGTAGTTATTATTATTACTCATTTTTATTGAGAAGGCAGCTGGCTAGAGCTCCAGAAATAGAACAGTTTTAAAGTGAAGCAGAACTTTTCATTTGTCTCTAAAAATAGGTGGTCTTCCAGAATGGAATTTGAAACTGCCAGTTTTTGTGCTTTTGAATTCCCAGAGTTATTCCTGTTGAATTTCTCTTCATACAATTTTAATATGAACCCTTTGAAATTTGATGCTGGCTGAAGTGTTTCTTTGGCTTGAAAGTCCGCATTTCACTTACAGTTGCTTTAGTTAAAAAAAGAAAGCTGGACGAGAACAGGTGGTGTGACACACTTTTTAAAATAAGCATTCTGCATTTATGTGGTATATGGCATAACCACGGTCATCACCGCAGTCAGGTTGCAGCAGAGAAGCACACATTACGCATCCTTTAGAGATCAAACTTCAGTTTAATCTGCCCTTTTGGTTTCTCATAGTATGAAGTATTATATGCTCTACATAGATGCTGTAACACTTTGCAACAAATTGTTGGGCATGTATTAATTATAAAACTGGCTAAAGATCTAAACAGAAATTAGAGTGTGCATGTCTTAACTCCCAATAAGGAACTTAGGAGATTGTTCTTACCCCCGACAGCAAGCAACATGGACAGCACCATTTTACCTCCACTACGCAGATGAGAAACCTATGTGCAGGAAAATGTAAATTATTGTCCCAGAAGCATTAAGCCTATGTCTAGACATCATAACCCAGGAAACATCTGAGTTTCTGACTCAGAATGTGCACAAAGGCCATGTCTGGATCACATTTTGAGGTAAACCCATGTGCATGCCAGCCATCTCACCTCAGATACCTGGTTTTCATAGGAAGAACATCTGGGGATCTCCTGGCCAGGTTAAAGTTACAGCAAACTCCAGGAGATGCCTGGCCAGTCAGGGAGCTGGATGCAGATGATGGAGCACCTTGGCAATTAGTTGTGCTTCAGGCAGAGCCACAAAAAATAAAAATAAACCCCTCTAAATTTTACAAAGGTAACTCCTGTGCTCAGGTGCACTGGTGCAAATTTGTCCTCTATGGGTCGAAACATTTAACAGGATTAAAATGTTTAAATGGTTCTCAGTGTGTGGGTACAGTTTTAAATAGGGTGATGGGGAAATGTTTGGAATATTTCCACTATTGTGTGGAGTTATTTGTTGGATTCTGGGAACAACAGTTCTGTACAGCCACACTTTTCAATGAGAGCAGAGGCACAGAGCAGATTGATTAGCCATTTTCAAATATGTGATGATTATTTAAAAAATAAAACGTCTGCTACATCACAGGTGGATTACTGGTGAACTCCTAGATGTGCTAAAACTTTTTGAATGTATTAAAGAAAAAAAATGAAGGGGCACTTCAAACTCAGAATCCTGCCTCCGGGCAGTGTCTAGTGCTACAGTAGCAGTGACCATTTAAGGACATAAGCAAGATGAATAATATGAATAGAGGTAATATGGTCTATATTATCCAAATATGGTCTTTATTACCTTTTCCTAAAACACTGTCTTTATGTATTTATTTCTGATCTGTCCTATTCTCAGCACAATGGTCTCTAGATTTTTCTGAAAGTTTTTATGATAAAGCTACTGCCTAATGTAATATTTTATGAAAAGTCTGGTGAGCATCTGAAGACAAAGCTTTACTGTTATTTGCACCTCAGACCTCAATATAGCTGTAGGATTTATGCCTGCTCAACTAATAAGATCTTCAGAGAGCACATTCGTTTAATTTAAAAACCAACCTCCAAATGTGCAAATTCACAGATGTTAATGATTACACACATGTTTTCCCTTATTGCTTCAAAGCCAGCAAAGGCCAAATTCAGCTGTAATTTGTACTGCAGTGATGAGATTTGAATTAATATCAATGACATGAAGAAACATATTCAGGGACTTGGGGGTTTTTGCAGATAATGAGGCATTTCTAGAAATGTCTGTTTTGGAGAAGTTAGTCCTATGTCTCAGCTCATAAAGCAGCAGGAGGGTTACTCCCTAATGTAAAGTCAAAGTTGTGAAAAAGGTAAAGAGAAAGGACGGAAGGCACCTTCTGGACCCCATGGCACCAACCACATCTTGGAACAACAGTTTCCATGTTATGGAAGAAAAGGAAAAAAAAAGAGGAAATTAAGTGAAAAATATGACACTCAGGAGCAACTGCAGTGGTGATAACTGTGTAGCATACACACTTCTACTGAGACTTTACTCATGCCCCCTATATCTATTTACATATTTCATGCTTCCATGCATGAATTTTTGCTGATATATACACTTTATACAATATAGTTTCCCCATTTCTATAGTAATTCTGGTACCAATCATCGTAAAGTAAGACACTGAAATACAAAAAAAAAAGCCCTTATATAAAAATACATGTGATCATAAATAGTTTAATAACATGTAGAAATGTGTGCCCTAAGAAGAAGCTTTTCATATGTTTTCTTTCTTCAAAGCTGATGCAAACATATGAGTTTGTTCTAGTTCTTTCTACACAATTGTTAAGATTTTTAGAAGACACTTGGCTTCAACACTCCAGTCTGTGTTTGTATATAAGCCCTCTCCTGGACTTTCCATTCATGTTAGAAATATTCACTAAAACACATATTTCAGAACTTTAAATTGTTTGAGTGCAAAGCTGGCAGACTCAAAGCAACTACTTCTGAAAATTGTGGTCTAATCTGCAGCAGCCCCTTTTAAGGGTCAAGTTCTATTTTCTCTGAGAGGACTATAATGCTTGTACGACTAGAAGTGCACAGAAATATTTTTCCTGTCTCTTTGATATCCAGACAAAAAGCTGATGCTCTGGCTGAAGGCACTACTGTAAGGCGCTTTCTAACTCATTGCATGAGCTCCAACACAAGTCCATAAAAACAGTGTGCTGGTGCCTTTTGGGAAGGGCACTCCTCACCCACTCCTCCATGGTGACAGTTCCATGGTGAACTTGACTCCTGGCTCACCACACAGGAGCTTTGCAGCGATGGCCACTGTCCAAATGCCTGATATACTTAGCATCAGAAAGGAATTCAAATTCTTTCAGCTCATGTCTTCGGACTGGAAATTTATTCCTCTCTTCAGCCACTCATTAATGACAGGACAACATTTTCCCCTTCTAATCAGCCACTCACAAGGTAACTTCATTTCCCCTGGGTCATCCAGTGCTGAAGCTGAAGTGTTTCTGGCTAGTGCATGCAGACACACTGTGCTTTGAGTGTTGCAGTACCTCCCTGAGGTTTGTTACTGAGGCACCGCACATCCCAGCACAGCCTCATTCCCCAGTTTCACTTGGTAACAGTGCTGTATTCTTACTGAACACTTTTTATCTGGGATTTAAGCAAGAGTTTTAGGGAGCTTAGGTAAAAAACATTTAAGTCTACTGGACTGTATACTTGCAGTGTCCTAATCATAAGTCACTTACAGAATTTTGAGGCTGTAAGTGAACAGGGCATTTTGTCAAGACAAGGCACTGCCTAATTTTTACAAAAGCTAAAGCAGTTCCCCTGCTGCAGCAATGATCTTGAATTACCTGAAATCATTTTGCCATATTTCCAAACTCAGTTTGATGGAGCAAGGATGCAACAGGCACCTGGATTCATCACTGCAGTTAGTGTGAACAAGTTTTAAAAGGTTTGGGCTATAGAAACTGTTCATGGCTTTGACATCTGCCTAAGGGGAGCTCATGGCAGGACTGGGCCCAAAATGACCTGTTTCTCATATGAGGCAGTATCACTGCAGGCAAAGGAAGCTGAGGAACCAGATTTTCAGATACTACAAAGAGCACTACTGTGTGAACACTCTGAGGGTATTGAAGGGAGAGGTCCAAGCCTGTATGGCATTTTTACAGGTGCATCGTTTCAAACATGAGAGTAATCATACTGATGTCAATGAATTGCTTACAAACTTAAAATTAAATGCATGCTTTATTGGATTAAGGCTAGGGCACAGTCTCACCTAATTTAGCCACTCGTTCTTTCTAATTGTACAGCTAGGCCAATCTGTTCCTCACCCATTACCTTTTGCAATAGCAATTAATTTGCAGCGAGTTGGTCTCTCACATGATTTTAATTAATTTTTTAAAAATTGAGTGACAACCACTGAGATGCAGCATTTACCAAACCAAACAGGATGGTTAATTTGCTGCTGCCTGCACCTGCCTTTCATGTTGATGAATATTGCAGAAGTATGTGTCACTTTCACTACTGCAGACCTTTATTCACATTCATAATTCAGCTGGAGCACACCCCTGCCTGAAGTCATCTCGATGCCTACCAAAATGCAGCTCCAAATAGGATTCAGTGACAAGTGCTGTGTGAAGAAGTTTAATGCACATCCATTTGCTAGGGGCCCACGCTTGGCAGCAAAATGTTTACACACCCATTATAATTTTCAAAGTAGCTTTGAAGAGAAAATAGTTGGGTTTATTTGAGGGCTTACCAGAGACAGAGCATTTCTCTAAATTATTCAAAATATTTAGTCAATATCTTTTTTTCCCCTCCTAGTTCTACTTTCATGATTTTGTTTTGTTCTTTTTTCTAACTTACCATATTAAAAGAGAGCCACATGTAAGTGCAGTCTTTCAAACACAGGCACACATACAAGTGCAAAGATGAGACCACGATGCAGGAATTTGTGGGTAGCATTATTTTAAATACTTTCTTAGGTAAAAGAACCGCAAACACCATTACACACTTGGGTGGATAAGCTACCAGCAGACTGCTCTCTATTCCTGCTCTTATTACCAATACAGATCTATCCATTTGAGGGAGGGGAACCCCATAGTAAATCTCGTAGCCAGGCGGTTCGTTTCAGGCGCCCAGGGCTGGCGAGGCGCGGTTCTGAAGCGCTGCTGTGACCCGGCTCCGGCCGCAGCCCCGCACGGCAGGCGCGGCTGGCGGGGCCGGGGGGACCTCTCGTGGCGGCGGTGCAGGATACCCGGACACCCACCGCAAAGCCGCGCTCCCCAGGGAAGCGACTGGAAGCGGAAAAGGGAATGAATGCAAGTGCAAATCNCAAGTGCAAATCAGCGAGAAGAAATTAAACAGCGATTGCTGTGACCGCAAGGCGTTGAGGTGTTGGAGCGTGCAGTGCCTGGAGCACGGTTCCCATGAGGAGCAGCTGGTGGAGCTGGGCTCCTTAGCCTGGAGAAGGGAAGGCTCAGGGGGGAACCTTGTCCCTCTCTACGACTGTCTGTAAGGAGGTTGTAGCCAGGTGGGG